>WSYQ01000694.1:0-94728 GCA_011426435.1 Lysiphlebus fabarum
AAACCTCATATTTTTCCGATTTTTTTTAAATGCACCAGGTCAAAAAAAAAAAAAAGTCCTGATCCTGGAAAAAAACGGGAACGGCATCGGATACCTCTTGGCCAGTTCTATAACCCTGTTAAAATCTCATATTTTTCCGATTTTTTTTAAATGCACCAGGTCATTTTTTCTAAAAAGTCCTGATCCTAGAAAAAAACGGGAAACGGCATCGGATACCTCTTGGCCAGTTCTATAACCCTGTTAAAACCTCATATTTTTCCGATTTTTTTTAAATGCACCAGGTCAAAAAAAAAAAAAAGTCCTGATCCTGGAAAAAAACGGGGAACGGCATCGGATACCTCTTGGCCAGTTCTATAACCCTGTTAAAACCTCATATTTTTTCGATTTTTTTAAATGTAGCAGTTAAAAAAAAAAAAGTCCTGATCCTGGAAAAAAACGGGAAACGGCATCGGATACCTCTTGGCCAGTTCTATAACCCTGTTAAAATCTCATATTTTTCCGATTTTTTTTAAATGCACCAGGTCAAAAAAAAAAGTCCTGATCCTGGAAAAAAACGGGGAACGGCATCGGATACCTCTTGGCCAGTTCTATAACCCTGTTAAAATCTCATATTTTTCCGATTTTTTTTAAATGCACCAGGTCAAAGAAAAAAAAAAGTCCTGATCCTGGAAAAAAACGGGGAACGGCATCGGATACCTCTTGGCCAGTTCTATAACCCTGTTAAAACCTCATATTTTTCCGATTTTTTTTAAATGCACCAGGTCAAAAAAAAAAAAAAGTCCTGATCCTGGAAAAAAACGGGGAACGGCATCGGATACCTCTTGGCCAGTTCTATAACCCTGTTAAAACCTCATATTTTTCCGATTTTTTTTAAATGCACCAGGTCAAAAAAAAAAAAGTCCTGATCCTGGAAAAAAACGGGGAACGGCATCGGATACCTCTTGGCCAGTTCTATAACCCTGTTAAAACCTCATATTTTTCCGATTTTTTTTAAATGCACCAGGTCAAAGAAAAAAAAAAGTCCTGATCCTGGAAAAAAACGGGGAACGGCATCGGATACCTCTTGGCCAGTTCTATAACCCTGTTAAAATCTCATATTTTTCCGATTTTTTTTAAATGCACCAGGTCAAAAAAAAAAAAAGTCCTGATCCTGGAAAAAAACGGGGAACGGCATCGGATACCTCTTGGCCAGTTCTATAACCCTGTTAAAATCTCATATTTTTCCGATTTTTTTTAAATGCACCAGGTCAAAAAAAAAAAAGTCCTGATCCTGGAAAAAAACGGGAAACGGCATCGGATACCTCTTGGCCAGTTCTATAACCCTGTTAAAATCTCATATTTTTCCGATTTTTTTTAAATGCACCAGGTCATTTTTTCTAAAAAGTCCTGATCCTAGAAAAAAACGGGAAACGGCATCGGATACCTCTTGTGCCAGTTCTATAACCCTGTTAAAACCTCATATTTTTCCGATTTTTTTTAAATGCACCAGGTCAAAAAAAAAAAAAGTCCTGATCCTGGAAAAAAACGGGAAACGGCATCGGATACCTCTTGGCCAGTTCTATAACCCTGTTAAAATCTCATATTTTTCCGATTTTTTTTAAATGCACCAGGTCAAAAAAAAAAAAAAGTCCTGATCCTGGAAAAAAACGGGAAACGGCATCGGATACCTCTTGGCCAGTTCTATAACCCTGTTAAAATCTCATATTTTTCCGATTTTTTTTAAATGCACCAGGTCAATTAAAAAAAAAGTCCTGATCCTGGAAAAAAACGGGGAACGGCATCGGATACCTCTTGGCCAGTTCTATAACCCTGTTAAAATCTCATATTTTTCCGATTTTTTTTAAATGCACCAGGTCAAAGAAAAAAAAAAGTCCTGATCCTGGAAAAAAACGGGGAACGGCATCGGATACCTCTTGGCCAGTTCTATAACCCTGTTAAAACCTCATATTTTTCCGATTTTTTTTAAATGCACCAGGTCATTTTTCTAAAAAAGTCCTGATCCTAGAAAAAAACGGGAAACGGCATCGGATACCTCTTGGCCAGTTCTATAACCCTGTTAAAATCTCATATTTTTCCGATTTTTTTTAAATGCACCAGGTCAAAAAAAAAAAAAGTCCTGATCCTAGAAAAAAACGGGAAACGGCATCGGATACCTCTTGGCCAGTTCTATAACCCTGTTAAAATCTCATATTTTTCCGATTTTTTTTAAATGCACCAGGTCAAAAAAAAAAAAAAGTCCTGATCCTGGAAAAAAACGGGGAACGGCATCGGATACCTCTTGGCCAGTTCTATAACCCTGTTAAAATCTCATATTTTTCCGATTTTTTTTAAATGCACCAGGTCATTTTTTTAAAAAGTCCTGATCCTGGAAAAAAACGGGAAACGGCATCGGATACCTCTTGGCCAGTTCTATAACCCTGTTAAAATCTCATATTTTTCCGATTTTTTTTAAATGCACCAGGTAAAAAAAAAAGTCCTGATCCTGGAAAAAAACGGGAAACGGCATCGGATACCTCTTGGCCAGTTCTATAACCCTGTTAAAATCTCATATTTTTCCGATTTTTTTTAAATGCACCAGGTCAAAAAAAAAAAAGTCCTGATCCTGGAAAAAAACGGGGAACGGCATCGGATACCTCTTGGCCAGTTCTATAACCCTGTTAAAATCTCATATTTTTCCGATTTTTTTTAAATGCACCAGGTCAAAAAAAAAAAAAGTCCTGATCCTGGAAAAAAACGGGGAACGGCATCGGATACCTCTTGGCCAGTTCTATAACCCTGTTAAAACCTCATATTTTTCCGATTTTTTTTAAATGCACCAGGTCAAAAAAAAAAAAGTCCTGATCCTGGAAAAAAACGGGGAACGGCATCGGATACCTCTTGGCCAGTTCTATAACCCTGTTAAAACCTCATATTTTTCCGATTTTTTTTAAATGCACCAGGTCAAAAAAAAAGTCCTGATCCTGGAAAAAAACGGGAAACGGCATCGGATACCTCTTGGCCAGTTCTATAACCCTGTTAAAATCTCATATTTTTCCGATTTTTTTTAAATGCACCAGGTCATTTCTTTTAAAAAGTCCTGATCCTAGAAAAAAACGGGAAACGGCATCGGATACCTCTTGCCAAGTTCTATAACCCTGTTAAAACCCCATATTTTTCCGATTTTTTTTAAATGCACCAGGTCAAAAAATAAAAAAAGTCCTGATCCTGGAAAAAAACGGGAAACGGCATCGAATACCTCTTGTCCAGTTCTATAACCCTGTTAAAACCTCATATTTTTCCGATTTTTTTTAAATGCACCAGTAAAAAAAAAAAAAAGTCCTGATCCTGGAAAAAAACGGGAACGGCATCGAATACCTCTTTGTCAAGTTCTATAACCCTGTTAAAACCTCATATTTTTCCGATTTTTTTTAAATGCACCAGGTCAAAAAAAAAAAAAGTCCTGATCCTGGAAAAAAACGGGAAACGGCATCGATACCTCTTGGCCAGTTCTATAACCCTGTTAAAATCTCATATTTTTCCGATTTTTTTTAAATGCACCAGGTCAAAAAAAAAAAGTCCTGATCCTGGAAAAAAACGGGGAACGGCATCGGATACCTCTTGGCCAGTTCTATAACCCTGTTAAAATCTCATATTTTTCCGATTTTTTTTAAATGCACCAGGTTCAAAAAAAAAAAAAGTCCTGATCCTGGAAAAAAACGGGAAACGGCATCGGATACCTCTTGGCCAGTTCTATAACCCTGTTAAAATCTCATATTTTTCCGATTTTTTTTAAATGCACCAGGTCATAAAAAAAAAAGTCCTGATCCTGGAAAAAAACGGGAAACGGCATCGGATACCTCTTGGCCAGTTCTATAACCCTGTTAAAACCTCATATTTTTCCGATTTTTTTTAAATGCACCAGGTCAAAAAAAAAAAGTCCTGATCCTGGAAAAAAACGGGGAACGGCATCGGATACCTCTTGGCCAGTTCTATAACCCTGTTAAAACCTCATATTTTTCCGATTTTTTTTAAATGCACCAGGTCAAAAAAAAAAAAGTCCTGATCCTGGAAAAAAACGGGGAACGGCATCGGATACCTCTTGGCCAGTTCTATAACCCTGTTAAAATCTCATATTTTTCCGATTTTTTTTAAATGCACCAGGTCAAAAAAAAAAAAAGTCCTGATCCTGGAAAAAAACGGGGAACGGCATCGGATACCTCTTGGCCAGTTCTATAACCCTGTTAAAACCTCATATTTTTCCGATTTTTTTTAAATGCACCAGGTCATTTTTTTAAAAAGTCCTGATCCTAGAAAAAAACGGGAAACGGCATCGGATACCTCTTGCCAGTTCTATAACCCTGTTAAAACCCCATATTTTTCCGATTTTTTTTAAATGCACCAGGTCAAAAAAAAAAAAAGTCCTGATCCTGGAAAAAAACGGGGAACGGCATCGGATACCTCTTGGCCAGTTCTATAACCCTGTTAAAACCTCATATTTTTCCGATTTTTTTTAAATGCACCAGGTCAAAGAAAAAAAAAAGTCCTGATCCTGGAAAAAAACGGGGAACGGCATCGGATACCTCTTGGCCAGTTCTATAACCCTGTTAAAACCTCATATTTTTCCGATTTTTTTTAAATGCACCAGGTCAAAGAAAAAAAAAAGTCCTGATCCTGGAAAAAAACGGGGAACGGCATCGGATACCTCTTGGCCAGTTCTATAACCCTGTTAAAACCTCATATTTTTCCGATTTTTTTTAAATGCACCAGGTCATTTTTTTTAAAAAGTCCTGATCCTGGAAAAAAACGGGGAACGGCATCGGATACCTCTTGGCCAGTTCTATAACCCTGTTAAAATCTCATATTTTTCCGATTTTTTTTAAATGCACCAGGTCAAAAAAAAAAAAGTCCTGATCCTGGAAAAAAACGGGGAACGGCATCGGATACCTCTTGGCCAGTTCTATAACCCTGTTAAAACCTCATATTTTTCCGATTTTTTTTAAATGCACCAGGTCAAAGAAAAAAAAAAGTCCTGATCCTGGAAAAAAACGGGGAACGGCATCGGATACCTCTTGGCCAGTTCTATAACCCTGTTAAAATCTCATATTTTTCCGATTTTTTTTAAATGCACCAGCTCATTTTTTAAAAAGTCCTGATCCTGGAAAAAAACGGGGAACGGCATCGGATACCTCTTGGCCAGTTCTATAACCCTGTTAAAACCTCATATTTTTCCGATTTTTTTTAAATGCACCAGGTCAAAAAAAAAAAAAAGTCCTGATCCTGGAAAAAAACGGGGAACGGCATCGGATACCTCTTGGCCAGTTCTATAACCCTGTTAAAACCTCATATTTTTCCGATTTTTTTTAAATGCACCAGGTCATTTTTCTAAAAAGTCCTGATCCTAGAAAAAAACGGGAAACGGCATCGGATACCTCTTGGCCAGTTCTATAACCCTGTTAAAATCTCATATTTTTCCGATTTTTTTTAAATGCACCAGGTCAAAGAAAAAAAAAAGTCCTGATCCTGGAAAAAAACGGGGAACGGCATCGGATACCTCTTGGCCAGTTCTATAACCCTGTTAAAATCTCATATTTTTCCGATTTTTTTTAAATGCACCAGGTCAAAAAAAAAAAAAGTCCTGATCCTGGAAAAAAACGGGGAACGGCATCGGATACCTCTTGGCCAGTTCTATAACCCTGTTAAAACCTCATATTTTTCCGATTTTTTTTAAATGCACCAGGTCAAAGAAAAAAAAAAGTCCTGATCCTGGAAAAAAACGGGGAACGGCATCGGATACCTCTTGGCCAGTTCTATAACCCTGTTAAAATCTCATATTTTTCCGATTTTTTTTAAATGCACCAGGTCATTTTTTAAAAAGTCCTGATCCTAGAAAAAAACGGGAAACGGCATCGGATACCTCTTGGCCAGTTCTATAACCCTGTTAAAATCTCATATTTTTCCGATTTTTTTTAAATGCACCAGGTCAAAAAAAAAAAAAGTCCTGATCCTGGAAAAAAACGGGGAACGGCATCGGATACCTCTTGGCCAGTTCTATAACCCTGTTAAAATCTCATATTTTTCCGATTTTTTTTAAATGCACCAGGTCAAAAAAAAAAAAGTCCTGATCCTGGAAAAAAACGGGAAACGGCATCGGATACCTCTTGGCCAGTTCTATAACCCTGTTAAAATCTCATATTTTTCCGATTTTTTTTAAATGCACCAGGTCATTTTTTTAAAAAGTCCTGATCCTAGAAAAAAACGGGAAACGGCATCGGATACCTCTTGGCCAGTTCTATAACCCTGTTAAAACCTCATATTTTTCCGATTTTTTTTAAATGCACCAGGTCAAAAAAAAAAAAAGTCCTGATCCTGGAAAAAAACGGGAAACGGCATCGGATACCTCTTGGCCAGTTCTATAACCCTGTTAAAATCTCATATTTTTCCGATTTTTTTTAAATGCACCAGGTCATTTTTTAAAAAGTCCTGATCCTAGAAAAAAACGGGAAACGGCATCGGATACCTCTTGGCCAGTTCTATAACCCTGTTAAAACCTCATATTTTTCCGATTTTTTTTAAATGCACCAGGTCATTTTTTTAAAAAGTCCTGATCCTGGAAAAAAACGGGAAACGGCATCGGATACCTCTTGGCCAGTTCTATAACCCTGTTAAAACCTCATATTTTTCCGATTTTTTTTAAATGCACCAGGTCAAAAAAAAAAAAAGTCCTGATCCTGGAAAAAAACGGGGAACGGCATCGGATACCTCTTGGCCAGTTCTATAACCCTGTTAAAATCTCATATTTTTCCGATTTTTTTTAAATGCACCAGGTCAAAAAAAAAAAAAGTCCTGATCCTGGAAAAAAACGGGGAACGGCATCGGATACCTCTTGGCCAGTTCTATAACCCTGTTAAAACCTCATATTTTTCCGATTTTTTTTAAATGCACCAGGTCAAAGAAAAAAAAAAGTCCTGATCCTGGAAAAAAACGGGGAACGGCATCGGATACCTCTTGGCCAGTTCTATAACCCTGTTAAAACCTCATATTTTTCCGATTTTTTTTAAATGCACCAGGTCAAAAAAAAAAAAAGTCCTGATCCTGGAAAAAAACGGGGAACGGCATCGGATACCTCTTGGCCAGTTCTATAACCCTGTTAAAATCTCATATTTTTCCGATTTTTTTAAATGCACCAGGTCATTTTTCTAAAAAAGTCCTGATCCTAGAAAAAAACGGGAAACGGCATCGGATACCTCTTGGCCAGTTCTATAACCCTGTTAAAATCTCATATTTTTCCGATTTTTTTTAAATGCACCAGGTCAAAGAAAAAAAAAAGTCCTGATCCTGGAAAAAAACGGGGAACGGCATCGGATACCTCTTGGCCAGTTCTATAACCCTGTTAAAATCTCATATTTTTCCGATTTTTTTTAAATGCACCAGGTCATTTTTCTAAAAAGTCCTGATCCTAGAAAAAAACGGGAAACGGCATCGGATACCTCTTGGCCAGTTCTATAACCCTGTTAAAATCTCATATTTTTCCGATTTTTTTTAAATGCACCAGGTCAAAGAAAAAAAAAAGTCCTGATCCTGGAAAAAAACGGGGAACGGCATCGGATACCTCTTGGCCAGTTCTATAACCCTGTTAAAACCTCATATTTTTCCGATTTTTTTTAAATGCACCAGGTCATTTTTTTAAAAAGTCCTGATCCTGGAAAAAAACGGGAACGGCATCGGATACCTCTTGGCCAGTTCTATAACCCTGTTAAAACCTCATATTTTTCCGATTTTTTTTAAATGCACCAGGTCAAAAAAAAAAAAAGTCCTGATCCTGGAAAAAAACGGGAACGGCATCGGATACCTCTTGGCCAGTTCTATAACCCTGTTAAAACCTCATATTTTTCCGATTTTTTTTAAATGCACCAGGTCAAAAAAAAAAAAAGTCCTGATCCTGGAAAAAAACGGGGAACGGCATCGGATACCTCTTGGCCAGTTCTATAACCCTGTTAAAACCTCATATTTTTCCGATTTTTTTTAAATGCACCAGGTCATTTTTTTTAAAAAGTCCTGATCCTAGAAAAAAACGGGAAACGGCAACGGATACCTCTTGGCCAGTTCTATAACCCTGTTAAAATCTCATATTTTTCCGATTTTTTTTAAAGACACTACAAGTCTTTAAAGTCCTGATCCTTCATCGTCCTTTGTAAAACCCGTTGAATTATATATATAATGTTTTGAGAAAATGCTATATGTATTTGTTCTGGCTACTGAATAATATAATTTACTTCTCAGTTAAATATTCATTCTTGCAAAAGCTTTTAAAATTTTTAGTATTTTAAAACAATTTAATTTATTATTGTAACCATTAAGTGTTAAATCAAATTTCATGAATTCATTTAGAGGTAATGTGTCAATATTATTCGATTAAACAGTTATTTAAAATATGTATATTCAAAACAAGGATGAATAAATTAATAAAAATATATCGAAATATTGTTTTATAATTTTATAATTTGTTTTAATTTTTTTTTTCAATTTAATTTTTTATATTTTATGACTGTATAATTGCTATTTATTGACTATAAATCCTAGATGTCTTCAAAAGTCTTTAAAGTTCTGTTAACATATAAACGCTCGATTGAATATCCACCGGATGTTAGAATAAACTTCATACGATAAGTTTCAAAAATCGATTAACACTATTGTCAAACTCTTAACCATATATCAACTTTTACATTATATATATCAGCAGAAGAGTATGGATTTATAGAAATTCCATTGAATCCATGTTATACATTGTCTTATAATACAATTTATATTATCTCTTGGAACAAATGATTTTTAATTTTATTTTAACTTATTTTTTTTCATTCGAGTTAATATTTATTTTTTATCTACTAAAACATACTCTGTTGAATTTTTTTCACGTTGTTTTTAACGTCAATTACTAATTTTGTGTATTTTTTTTTTTTTCATCGTCTGACCATACGAGGTTTATACTACTGAATTTTCTATAAAATAAAATTGAAGTTTCATTTTTTTTACATAAATGGATGGTTAAAATAAAGTACACAGTAAAATTTTCTAGTCAATTTACAATTTATAGTTAAAATGTTGTAAAAAAAAAAATTAACACAAACTCTCATGAAAGTGAAAAATTTTATAAAGTATTTTTATAGAAAATACACAAAAATTTTTCGACATTTATTTGAAAAATTCATTGAAAAAATTTTTTACTTTTTGTATTTATTAAATTTATATAAAAATAGTAAAAAAATGTAGTAATAATGAACTTTAGTAATTGTTTTACAGAAAAAAAAAAATTTAACAGAATAAATTTATATTCATTTTTAATTTTACGAATTTATCTTGACGTAGTATCTGCGTAATAGTGTCCAACATTTTTAATAGACAATTATAATTATTTTTTATATTTTTACATACTAATATTAAAAGTGAGAATACAAAAAACGAGTGTTACTTTTGTACCATTTATATTTTTTATCTACAATTATACACGAACAATAGAAGTTAAAAAAAAAAAAACTTCAACAAATTAACGAACAATGTGAAATGCAGTAACAGAAAAATGGTTTTTTTATTTAAAAAAAATTATTATTATAGAGAATGTAAAATTTAAATTGACCGTTGTATATTTTCTGTATAACCAGAGTATAAAATGAGACAATAAAAGAATGAATGGATCCGGAAAATAGAGTAAATAGGTGGGATGTTAACCAACTTTAACTAACGATAGAAGCAAAGAAATAAACAGTAGTAAACCCTTTGAGGCTTGTCCTGTTATTTTCAGTTTTAGTTTCATGAATCAACTACAATATTCAGTGCCAAGTTTAATTTTTTATATTATTTTTTCCTTTTCTTATTATTTAGTAATTTAAACATTTTAAAATTATTTATTAAGCATGTCGAATGAATAAATAAATAAATAAACATTTTATTTATTTTGGAAAATTTAAAAATTCATTTATTGAATTTTTTTTATTTTCAATAACAAAAGCAACTTGGTTGAATCTATAATGATTATTTTTTATTATTTTGCTATTGATTTTTTAAAATTTTAATTATGGTATTGGATTTATATAAAAGCTAATAATTTTTTTATGTAGAAAGAATTATTATTTGATAGTGATATATTTATTTAAAGAGTATAACAATTTTACCACAATGGTAAAAGAAATGTAGAAATAATAAACTGCTACGTTGGCTAAAACAGACAAACTGAGTAATGAAAAAACAGTAATTTATTTTATTACATGTGTAGAAAGATACTGTAAATAAATCGTACTTTAGTAGATTATTTTTTTTTGTTTTGGTCGTTAAAAAATTGTGCTATTTATTTAAAACTAAGAATTTTACTGCCTTCGAAAAAGGGTGTTATTCAAATAAAAGTCTTTTTATAAACTGTAAAAATAAATATTTTTTTAGATGTAATTAACAAAGTTTTTATTTGATTTTTTATTATTTTTTATGATATTTGTAGAGCCAATAACAACTGGTGGTCTTCAAGAGGTTAATTTAAGTGAAGAAGAAACAAGACTTCAAATTGAAAGACTTACTGCTGAGATACGAAATCTTAAACTGCAAATACTACAATTGACAGGTTTTTTTAAAAAAGATTATTATCAATTAAATTTATTAAAATAAATTTTTCAAGTTGTATAATATCAAAGTAAATTAATTAATTAAATTATAGGTGGACCACCAGGACACAGTGAAACATTATTAGCAATAAATTCAACTGAAATTGGTGATTGTTTAGCAGCAAGACGTCAAGTTGAATATGCTGAAATAAGTCAAGGTCTTCCATTAAATAATGAATATGAATTAATACCATTTAGTCATTTTACATTTTCAAGATTATATCCAGTAGATTTAGGTCTTGGTAAAAGAGTAGTAGAAAAACCAATTGGATTTAAAAGAAAAGATTTATTAGAAGTTTTATCAAAAGCAATTGATATACTTAATAAAAATATATCAACAATATCATCACGTTATATACCAGAAGATTTTATTGAAGGTTTATATAGAATTGAACCAACAACTGGTACACAATATGAAATGTATTTTAAAACAAAAAATTTTAATAAAAGTTTACAATTATATGGTACTAATAGTTATACAAAAATTATTATGATGAGACCATTTGCACCAATTCAATTTGTATCATTAAAAAAAAAACAATTAAAAGATAAAGAACTTATTCATATTATATTACCATTATCTGGAAGAATAAATACATTTCAAAGTTTTATGGATAAATTTATAAAAATTGGATTAAAAAATGACAAGAGAGTTTATTTGACAGTTGTTTATTTTGGTATTGATGGTCTTACTGAGGCAAAATCAATAATGTCAAAGGTATTATTAAATCGTGCAAATGGTGGTAATAATAAAAATTTACGTCTTTTAGCTCTTAATGAAACATTTTCAAGAGGTAAAGGTTTAAGAGTTGGAGCTGAAAGAGCATGGATAAGTGATAATGATAATGTACTACTTTTTATGTGTGATGTTGATGTTGTTTTTAGTGCAAAATTTCTTGATAGGTAAATTTATTTGTTATATGTATAAATAAATAATATTATTCTTGGTTTAATTGATTCAATAATATTATATGATTTATTTTTAGATGTCGATGGAATACAGCACCTGGACAAAAGGTTTATTATCCTATTGTTTTTAGTTTATACAATCCTCATGTTGTTTACACACTTCAGGGTCGTGATGTACCACCAGAAACTGATCAACTTGTTATATCAAGAGATTCTGGATTTTGGAGAGATTTTGGATATGGAATGACTTGTCAATATAAAAATGATTTTCTTCGAGTTCGTGGATTTGATGAAGATGTCATAGGATGGGGTGGTGAAGATGTTACGCTTTATAGAAAATATGTTCGTAGTAAAATTAAAGTTATAAGAGCTACTGATCCTGGTATTTTTCATACATGGCATCCAAAGGTATAAAAAAATTAAATAAAATTTAATTAAATAATACTTTTTTCTTTTTTATAAATTTTATAATAATTTTTTTGATGAATGAATTTAAAGATTTGCACTGGAGGACCAGGTCAAATATTAACACCTGATCAATATCGTGCTTGCATTAGATCTCGTGCTTTAAATGAAGCATCCCATGCTCAATTAGGTTTTTTAGCATTTCAAGATGACATTATAAATCAAGGAATAAATATAAAAACACCAATAATTAAAAAAAAAAAAAAAAAACAATCATCAACATTTAAAAAAGATAAAATTCGAATAACTAGATCAAGATCAAAAATTCAAGTTAAAAAAAAAAAAATAGATGATGTTTAAAATTTAAATGTGATTATATATTATTTATTAAAAAATATCATTAATTTAAACTTGTATATAATACAAAACAAAATTATGAAAGTATAACATGTGCTTGTTATTATCACCAACGTTGTTCAATATAAAAAAAAAATAAATAAATAAAAATACCCAAGCCGTGATATTAACGCACAAAATTATTTAATTGATTATAATTATTAGATAATCATGTCATTCTTTATTTGTATGAATAAATAATCATAATATATATTTTAATTGTTACAAATTTTGTATGTTTATTATGATAATTTTATGCGATTTAAATTATATAACTTGTTTATGCCATTGAAATATTTTAATAGCCAAAAGTACCCAAGTGTATTATTTTATTATTTTTTAAATATCCAAAAATATAATAAATAAATAAATAAAATAATATGTTTTTGCAGACTGAGACTAAAATTTTATATTTAAAAAAAATAATTATTTAAAAAGTATAATTTTATTTGTTATTTAAAAATGTATTTTAAAAAATAAAAATTTGTTTTTATGCGATGAATTTTTATATCAAATATTATACTCTAAAAAAGTATAAGAAGTAAAAAAAAAAAAAAAAGTCGAGAAAGACATTTATGTATGTATATAAATATGTATAACTTATAAACTAGTTAAATAAAAAAGTACCTTTGGGAAATGTCATAAGTGAGATTATGACATTGTACCTTTGGGAAATTTCATATTGTCACTTCATATCAATAAATAAAATTTGATTAATAATCTTTGGATAATAAAATTAAATACTAAAAAGTGTGGAAAATTAAATTTTTTTTTTTTCATTCCTGTTTATATTTATTATTTATAATTTTATTTAAATAAATTTCATAAAAAATAAATAAGTTATAAAAATTAATAAAGATAAAGTTGATATATTCTATATATCAAATCAAAAAAAATTTCAAATTTATTGTTATTATTCTTAATTTATTTTTTTTTTTTTTTGTATTTTTTATTTTCTAAACTTTTGTTTACATTTATATTTTAAATCAAGACACGCATGTCTTATCTTGTTTTTTACATTTTGTGTATACTATCATATATAGTGGATTAGTTTTATTTTTTTTCGGATTAAATTTTAAATTTTGACATGAAAAAAATAATTCTATTTTTTTTTTTTTTTAATAAACCTATATGAAAGGATTAAAAATCTTCATATGTTATAACTTTTTCCTTATTCTAATCTGGGGCAAAAATAAATCGAAAAATATTCTGAATTTCAGTTTTTTTTTATCAGATAACAAATATAAATAATTTATTGAACGATTATATTTGTTTTTATGTTTGTAAATAAACACTTATGTACAAATTATTATTTTTTCCTCTAAATTTTAGATATAAAAAGGTTGATGTACAAAAGTTGTTTATTAAATAAGATTTCTTGTATATCATGTATCTCGCATTAATTTGTTTGTTAATATTTTTGATTGGACAGGTATGTCATTATGATATTATAATTATTATAATTATTTTATTGAGAAATAATTGATTGTTTAATAATTTTTTATGTATATTTTAAATACTATATATACTGACAGAGTCATGGCATTGGTCTCAAAGAACTCTATGAAAATCAAAAAACCGATATGGAACTTCAATGGAAAAAAGAATGGAGTAATTTTACGGAAAAAAATCCATATATTTTAGCTGAGTATATAAAACCAATTAATGATAACAAGGCAGATCAAGAAAATACCAATAAGTGTCACGATCAATTGAATTTTCAAATTATGAAATTAACAAGAAATTCTGTGATTGAAAATTCTTTTTGTCGACTTGAAAAATTAGGAAGTTATACTGATTATATAGACTCAATTATTAATGTAATACTAATATATAATAAAAATAATAAGTATAATTCATATACATATTATAAATAATTATAGTATATTGTTTAACTAGTACGCGAGGAAAGTGATTTTGATTTTTTACCATTCTGTAGGTGCCAACATGAGCCATATGGTAGTATCAGGAAGTCGAAAACCTAATGATGAGTATGACATCTTCAGAGTCGGAAAAAATTTACTTTCTTTGCGTACTAGTTGAATATTATATTTTTTCACAAAACTATCCTGAAAATAACTTTTATTCAAGCACTTATTTTAACGTGAGACGCGCCAATGTTTTATGCTATTTTTGTGTGTAAATTCTTAAATTGGACAGCTCAAATAATGCAAAAATCTAAAAAATTTTTGCATTATTCGTGCTGTCAAGTTCAAGATTTTTTATATATACAAATATTCAAAGATAGTGTGAGACTGTGTTACATTGAGTATTGAAAATAGTGCGAGAATAAAGGGTTTCTCAGATGGAGCGTGAAAAAAAGTTTTTCCAGTATTCGGTATAACTAACATAAACTCAGTCACTACTATAAGTGTTGGCGGCTGAGAGAATGTTGGTGATATAAAAAATATTGATTAGAATATAATATCATAATATCCATTTTACCATTGAATTTTTTTTTTCATTTTTCCATACAGGGCTTTAATTCATCATTATATGAATCTTGCTATAAAAATAAATATTTGGTACATGAAATGTTGCAATGTATTGATGATATTTCATTAAATGCAGATAGTTTTACACAGAAAAATTATCAGAGAGTTTATAATTTAGTAAAAAAGTACAATGATATATTAACAGCAAGCATGAAAAACTGTGTCAGTAATTTGGAATTTTCTTTGAAAAAATCAATGAATGAATCAGATATTCAATTTAAAAAATGTGTGTGTGAAAAATTATTGAAAGAAGAAATTTTAAAAGTATATTATATTCAAATTAATTAAAACAATAAAGTATATATATTTTTAAATCGTAAAAAAAAATGTAATTATCATAAACGTATATTATATTATTTTCAGAAAACTTGTAAAAAATTACAACTCGATAGCAATGTAGTTTACTTACATGAAAGTTACAAAGAATTATTATTTTTAATGGAAAATAAAACTCAAAAAATTATTCAACGAATTTATAAAGAAGAATTGGATAATTACCAAAATGGATTAAATTATAGTAAAAATCATAAAAAAGTAACTTGTTGTTTTCGATTTTCAATGGATGATATTTATTTAACAATGCAAAAAACATTGAATCAGAGTAAACAATGTTTTCAATTAAAACAATTGGATTTACAAAAATTTATCATTAAATTTATCAAGGTAAAATATATACAATAATTATTTTATAGTTCTTATATAACTTTATTTTGTACAAAATAATAATAACTACATTTATTGCTAATAATAAATATTTATATATTTTTTTTCTTAATAGTTTAATAGAATGTGTCAAAAATATTACGTTGATGATTTTTTTGTAGTTATAAAATTATGCTTGATAAAAATATTGATAAAATTTATACAATTGTATTACCATTTTTTAATTTTTTTTTCAATACAGGACAGTGAGACGAAAAAAATATTTAGGGACTGCAATAACGATAATTTATCACTAGAATTATCTCTAATGTGTTTTTATAGGGTTTTGAATAAAAATTGTACTGAATCAGTTGAATCAAAATATGAAATACTTTCAAAAACTGTAAAAAATCATAATGAACAGTTACCTTCATCAATTCGACCATGTTTATACAAAGCCATCAATGAATTAAGACAATCAATTGTTGCACTTAAAAAAGAACACATAAATTGCATTAATAATAAAATTTGGGATGATATTTGTGTTAAGAAACCATTTAAATATGATTCCAATACAATGAATGTAGACTCACTTAATCTTTATACCAACAAAATTGTTACAGATATAATCAATGCTTATCAGTAGTCAGTACATACATGAAAAGTAATATAAAAAATATAAATTATTTGTCGCAATAAATGTATCAAGTAAAATAAAATAATAATTAATTTGGTTTAATTCTTATTTAAAATTTTTTCATCACTTGTATACACTTATACTTTTAATCAGAACACGTGTCTTATCTTGTTTATTCTGTACATGACAATTGATTAGTTTTTTTTTGTTTTTTTTCGTATTATATTTGGAGTTGTATAATTATAATTTTTTTTTTACAATATACATATAAAAAATAAAAATCATAATGTCAACAAATTGGGCTTTTATGATTAAAATATATTGTAAATCATATAAGTAAAAAAATAGTTTTAAATCTAATTTTTTTTTTTATCATATAATAAATTAAAAAAAAATATATGACATGATTACATACGTTTTTATTTACAATGTACATATAGAATAATAAAATTATTATTTACTTTTATCTAATCTGAACATATAAAAAGGATGATTTTCTTCAAGTTGGGCATAATATTTTTTTAGCTTGAGAGCAACAATATAGAAGAGTATTGTTTACTGAATAAAAAATATTCATATATCATGCATATTGCATTAATTTGTTTGTTGATATTTTTGACTAGACAGGTATGTATATTAATTAGATGTATAGAAATTAAAATAAAAATCTTTTCAATAATCATTATCACTTGTAAAATTATTTTCTCTAATTTGATTGTCAATATATATAAAATTTTCAATATAATACAAAAATAATACAATTATGTATAACAGAGTGATGGAACTGGTCTCAAAGAACTCTATGAAAATCAAAAAACCGATATGGAACGTCAATGGCTAAAAGAATGGAATAATATTTCGGAAAAAAATTCATTAATTTTAGATGAATATATACATTTATATACGAAACCAATTACTAATACGACAATTCCAAAAAATGTCAATTGTCGAGATAATTTAAATTTTGGTATTATGAAATCAATTGAGGCTTCTTTGGATGAAAATTTATTATGTCGAATGAAAAAATTAGAGGTTTACAGTGATTTTATAGATTTAATCCTCAGGGTAAATATAAAAAATATACAAAATTGAATAAAAATATAGTAAGTAATATAGATTTTTTTTTACTTAAATGTATATGATGCAATTTTTTATTTTTTTATTTTATTTGAGTAAAATATAAAATATAATAAAAAATAAATTAAGTTAAAAAACAAATATTTCTCAGTTAACAGCAATGAAATTAATAAAAGTCTTGTTATTATTGTAATTTTGATTAAATGTTGGTAAAACAATAAAAATAAATAATCAATTTTTATTTTAAATTTTTCATATATGTAGAGTTTTAATTCATCATCATTATATGAATCTTGCTATAAAAATAAATATCTAGATTATGAAATTTTTCAATGTATTGATGATAATGCAATGTATGTAAATAATGAAACACAAAAAAGCTATCAAGAAGCTTACAATTTAATGAAAGGTTACAATGATGTTTTAACAGCACAAATGTCAACTTGCATCAATAATTTTAAAGCTTCTCTGGAGAAATCAATGAATGTATCAGAAACTCTATTTACAAAATGTGGAAGAATAGTAAAAAAAAAAAAATTTTAAATTATTTATCTTGATATATATTAAACAAATATTTATTATCATAATAATATAATATTATTTATAGGAAATTCGTAAAAATCTAAAGTTCAATACTACTTTGATTAATTTATATGATAGTTATAAAGAATTATTATATTTAAAAGGAAATAAATCACAACAAATTATTAATAGAATTCATAGAGAAGAATTAAAAAATTATCAAAACGAATTAATTTATAATATAACTAATAAAAAAAAAAAAAATTGTTGTCATGAATTTTCAATAAAACATATTGATATAGCATTAAACAATGCATTAAATCAAAGTAAACAATGTTTTCAAATAAAACTAATGGATTTTAAACAATTTATCAGTGGATTGATCAAGGTAAAATAAATTTAAAAAAATATTATTAAAATTTACTAGAAAAATAATAATTAATTTTAATTTTAATTTTTTTTATTATACAGAATAGTGAGACGAAAAAATTATTTGGGGTTTGCAATAACGATGATTTGACGTCATCAGAATTGTCTCTGATCTGTTTTGATTGGGTTTTAAAGAGTAGCTATAATGAAGCAGTTGAAACAAAATATAATTTACTTTTAAAGACTATAAAAAATCATAATGAACAATTACCTTCATCAATTCGATCATGTCTATACAAAGTCATCAATGAATTAAGACAATTTAATTTAGCTTTAAAAAAAGAACATGTAAATTGCATTAAAACTAAAAAATATAATGCTGTTTGTGTTGATAAACCATTTGTATATGATTCTAATGCAATGAAAGTAGATTCAATAAATCTTTATACCAACGAAATTGTAACAGATATAATCTATGCTTATCAGTAGATGTTATTTGACAAGAAAATTGTTAACATATGTATAAATATGTATACATATTTTAAACAAACACTTTTATTTTTGAAATGAATATACTGAAAAATTATTATCAACATTAATGTATTTTAAGAAATGAATTTTGATATTGTAATGAATTTTTATGTCAGATATATTATACATATTATGTACCAAGTATAATAATTAAATAAAAATAAATAACTATATGCACAACTTATTACTTTTTAATTTTTATTTACAATAATTTTATGTAAATGATAAAAAATGTTTTTATTAAAGTTTTAAGTAAACATGATAATTTATTGATTGAAATTATACCAATATCACTAAAATGAAAAAGCTACAAAGTCGTTTTTTTTTTCAATCATCTCATTGGTTTTAATCATCAGATATTAATATAAATTTATAATTTTTTATTAAACCAATGATATCAAATGAATAAATAAATAAAATCATTTTTATATTTCAAATCAAAACACGTGTCTTATCTTGTTTTTTTACATTTTGTACTTATTATCATAGTGGATTAGTTTTATTTTTTTTTTTTGGAATATATTTTGAATTTTTACATAAAAAAGTTATTTTATCATTTTTTTTTTTAATATGTAAAAATTAGGAAGCTAGAATTATTTATTATTTTTCATTTTCCCTCAATTATGCAACATTAAAGTCAATCACTTTTTTTTTTAGACTTGTGTATATTTATATTTCAAATCAGCACACCTGTCTTGTTTTATCTTATTTAATTTTTAATATTTTGTTTGTACAATAACAGTCGATGAGTTTTATTTTTTTTTAATATGTAAAAATTAAAAATAATCATGGCATTGCGACCTGTGGTTATATAATTCAGAAATATTGTAAATTATAAGTGAAGAAACGTTTCAAATTTGATTTTTTTTTTTATCATAAAATAAGATTAAAAAATAAAATTGATAAAATGATAACATATGTTTTTATTTGATAAAGAATTATAAAACAAGAGAAAAAAATTATTATTTTATTATCTAAATTGGAGTTATAAAAAGGATTCTTTAAGTTATAAATATTATTTTTTCAGCTTGAGTTATACAAGACTTATTTGTTGAATAAAAATCATGTATATTGCATTAATTTGTTTGTTAATATTTTCGACTGAACAGGTATGTTATTATAATTATAATCACTATTCATTAATCATATTAAAATACAAATTTTATTGGGTATATATTATATTTATCATTAAATTTTTAATTATATGGAAAATAATATGCACTGACAGAGTTATGGAGGTCGTCTAAAAGAACTTTATGAAAATCAAAAAACTAATATGGAAATTGAATGGAAAAAAGAATGGAATAATATTACAGAAAAAAATCCACATATTTTAGATGAGTATATTAAAACAATTAATAACAAAGCACCTCAAGAAAATGCCAGTTGTCAAGAACAATTGTATTTTAAAAATATTATATCAACAAGAGATTCTATGATTGAAAATTCTCGTTGTCGAATTCAAAAATTAGGGGCTTATACTGATTTTATAGATTCAGTTATAAATGTAAATATGCAAATTGAAATAAAAATATAATAAATATAATACAGTATAAGTTTAATTTTTTATAAAAATTTTTGAGCAATAAAATTTAATTTTTTACTTTCCATATACATATAGGGTTTCAATTCATCATCAATATATAAATCTTGCTATGATGATAAATATTTGCCTCATGAAATCTTGCAATGTATTGATGATATTTCATTCAATGCAGATAGTTTGATACAGAAAAGTTATGATAAAGTTTACAATTTAGTTAAACATTACAATGATATATTAACTGTAAATTTAAAAGAATGTGTAAATATTTTCAAGGCATCTTTAAATAAATCAATGAATGAATTAGACATGCAGATTAAAAAATGTGGAAAAATAGTAAAAGAAAAAATTAATGTATATATAAATATAATATAAATTTATAAATTATAATTAAAAAAGTAAAAAATATGTATATCATTGTAAACTTATTATATTGTTTTCAGAAAAATTGTAAAAAATTGCAACTCAATAATAATGTAGTTTATTTACATGAAAGTTACAAAGAATTATTATTTTTAATGGAAAATAAATCTCAACAAGTTATTCAAAGAATTCATGGAGAAGAATTAGATCATTATAAAAATCAATTAATTTTTAGTAAGAATAATGAAAAAGTAACTTGCTGTTTTGTATTTTCAATGAAATTTATTTATTTAACAATGCAAAATGCATTGAATCAGAGTAATCAATGTTTTCAATCAAAATTATTGGGTTTTAAAAAAATTATCAGGGAATTTATCGAGGTAAAATATACAATTATGTGCCTTTTAAACTTTTAAATAAATTAACAATGTATAAAATAAGAATATACTAATACAAATAATATACAATTTCTATTTTGTTGTTCTTACAGGATAATAAGACAAAAAAAATATTTGGAGCTTGCAATAACAAAGATTTATCATCATCAGAATTATCTCTTATTTGTTTTGATTGGTATTTAAATAATAATTGTACTGAATCAGTTCAATCAAAATATGATATACTTTCAAGAAATATGAAAAATTATCATGAATCATCAACTTTATCAATTCAAACATGTTTATATAAAGTTATCAATGAATTAAGACAATCATTTTTTGCAATACAAGATAAACAAACGGCCTGCATTAATAATAAAAAATGGAATGCTATTTGTGTTGAGGAACCATTTAAATATGATCCAAATACAATGAATATACGCTGGCTTGATGTTTATACCAACAAAATTGTTACAGATATAATCAATGCTTATAAGTAGATGTTATTTGTCAAGAAAATCTTCAAACAAACACTTTTATTTTTGAAATTAATGTACTGAAAAAATTAAAATTTATATTGTCATTTTAAATAAAATAAAATAAACTAAAAAATAAAATTGTATATAATTTAATTCTTTTTAATTTTTATTTACAATTATCAAATTTTACATAGATATATAAAAATTATCTTGAAAATTTATTGAAAAATTACCACAAAGCTAAGAGAGGGCTTTTGCAATCATCTCATGTTTTTGATTATTAAAAATTTATAATTTTTTATGTGTTTATTGAAATAACGATATAAAATAAATATTTAGTTTAATTTTTTATTCGTATATTTTTTTTATAAATTTAAAATATAAATTTATTACTGTATTTGATTTTAGAGTTAATCACTTATATTTTTTTTTAGTTTGTTAACTGTAAATAATATTGTGTATACTTGTATATTTTAAATGAGGACACGTGTCTTATCTTATTTTTTCGTTTTAATTTTATTTATATCATGACAGGGGATTAATTTTATTTTTTTCGTATTATATTTTTTAAAAAATATTTTTTATTATTTTTAAATTATGATAAAATTAAAAATCTTTTATGTCATTGACCTATTGTTATCTTATTTTATAGCAGATATATCGCAAAACAAAAAACTTTCCAAATCCCATTTTTTTTTTTAATCAAACAATTAGTTTAAAAAACTATTAAATGATTCTTTTATTTTTTCTTGACTAAATACTTATAAAATAAATAAATAAAATAGTATTAGTTTTATTTATCTCAATTGAAGATATAAATAGGATGATATTTTTTAATTTGATCATAACATTTTGTCAGCTCGAATTGTACAAGAGTTATTTATTGAATAAAAATCATGCATACTGCATTGATTTGTTTGTTAATATTTTCAACTGGACAAGTATGTATCATAATTAAAATATAAATCTTCCAGAATTTATTAATATTAATATACATATGTGTTGCCAGAGTTATGGATATAAACTTTCAAGTTATGGAACTGGTCTTAAAGAACTTTTTGATAATCAAAAAATCAATATGGAACTTGAATGGAAAAAAGAATGGAATAATATTACAAAAGAAAATCCATATATTTTGAATGAGAATAGAAAATCAATTGATAAAAAGATAAATTTAAAAAATACAGTATGTTACCAACAATTAAATTTTCAAATCATGGAAACAAATAAGAATTCTTTACTTGCAAGTTCTCGATGTCGACTCGAAAAATTAGAAGCTTATAATAATTTTACAAATTCAATAATTTATGTAAGCATACAAATATATATATGCTAAACTTTTTATTAATTTGTTTTTTTGTTACTTTTTTTTCACCTAGGGCTTTAAAACATCTTCATTATTTAAATCTTGCTTTGAAAATAAATATCTGAATCATGAAATACTTCAATGTATCGACGATAGTGCAATGTATACTGCAAAAGGTCTAGCACAACAAAGTTATCAAGAAATTTATAATTTACTTAAACGTTACAATAATCTACTATCATCAGATATTAAAAAATGCGTTGATATTTTTAAAGCATCTTGGAATCAATTGATGAATAAATCAGAAATTCAATTCGAAAAATGTGAAAAAATAGTAATTAATTATATGACAATGATAATTATTTAAGACTAGTCCCAAAATGTATCATCATAAACATATATTTATTTAATTTACATATATTTTTTTACAGAATATATGTGATAAAATACAACTTGATATCAATTTAATTAATATACATGAAAATTACAATGAATTATTATATTTAATGGAAGCTAAATCTCAACGAGTAATTCAAAGAATTCAAGGAGAAGAATTAAAAAATTACCAGAATATATCAAATAATAATAAAAACAATGAGAAAAATTCATCTTGTTGTAATAAGTTTTTAATAAAACATATTGATGTAGCAATTAAAAATGCATTTAATCAAAGTCAAAAATGTTTTTATCAAAAACGATCTGATTTTAAGCTATTTATCAGTAAATTTATTAAGGTAATAAATTATAATAAATTAATTAGTTCATTTACATGTCAAAATAACAATCTCAAGTTACTTATGTCAATATTATTTTTACAGAATAGTGAGACAAAAAAAATATTTAAAGCTTGCAATAACAACGATTCATCATCATCATCATCATCATCATCATCATCATTAGAATTATCTCTTGTTTGTTACGATTGGGTTTTAAAGAGTAATTGTACTGAAGCAGTTGAATCAAAATATAAATTACTTTCAAAGAGTATGAAAAATTATATTGAAATATTACCTTCATCAATTCAATCATGTTTATACAAAACAATCAATGAATTGAGACAATTTAATTTAGCTTTAAAAAAAGAACACTTGAATTGCATTAATAATAAATATTATAATGTAATTTGTGTTGATAAACTATTCAAATATGATTCTAATAAAATGAATATTGACTCACTCAATCTTTATACCAACGCAATTGTCACGGATATAATTAATGCTTATAAATGAATGTTTTATTTGTTAAGCACTTGTTTGAAACATGTACATCTTGATGTATCAACTGACAGAGAATTTTTTGTTTATACTATATATTCATTTAGAAAATTTTTGTGGTTATATTTGTTCAATGGACATTGTAAAACATTAACCATATAATTACTTGTTAACATTTGAAATAAAAATTGTATACTTCAAAGTTATTATAATGTCTAACAGAATTACTTTTTACCAGAAATATAGATATCATGAATAAGATTTTAAACACAAAATAATTTTGTCTTTAAATGTATATATATATCTATGTCATTTTTGAATGAGTGCTTTTGATAACTCATAAACTTTATCATAAAATTCACTGTAAAACTTTTCTTTTCATTACTTTGATTTTACTGTGTTTCAAAGAAAATAAATTAAATTTAAAAATTATATTAAATTTTAAGTTTTATGTATATATATTTATTATTTTTTATTTTAAATTTAAGTACAAGGTGCAAGACTTTCGATTAAAATTTTGTATATGCGTAGATGATTAATATTTAAATTATATACAGTTTGTTAATAAGAATCTTTATTTTCACAATTTTCTTTGATAAATATTATCACATAATGTGAGTAAAAAGGTAAATCAGAGTAAACATATATTTACTTTGTTTTTATATTATAAAAACATAAATAACCACACAACGTAACGAATTTATTTCATAAAAAATAAAAAAGAAACGGAAATTTCATCTTGGCAATGTCACTTTCAGGTGATCAAGACCATTGTCATTTTCACAGTTTAATTTTTTATGTAAAACCAATGTTGTAAATAAATTTTAATGTTGCAGCAAGTTGTTTAAATTAAAATACTCTTTGAAGTCAAAAAGGGTCTACACAAAGTGTCACATAATTATCTTTTATTTTTCATTTTCTTTGAGGTCATAACTTTTAGATCATGCATCAATTTTTATATATTTTATTTTGTAACAAAATGCATTGCTAGCTAGTTCTTTTAAGGGTTCATATATGTATAATGACTTTTAGAAAGATCAAGTGTCTCAAAAAAAATTTACAAGATAGTTTTTTTTTTAATTTTTTAGCTTAACTTTTTTTTATGTATAAACGTATAAATAGCTTCAAGGGTTGTGGTAACTTTTCTTTAAAACTCCAATAAAACTATAAAAAAAATTGTATCTTATATATTTAATTTTTAAATAAAAATTATATTTTAAAATTTTGTAAATATAATTAAAATAAAATTTAAAAATTAAAATATTAAATTTCTTTTGTATTATTAAATAAATTTCAAAATAGTAAAAAATAAAAAAATATAAAATCAAATTTTTATTTTAAAATTTTTTAAATATTGCATCATACATTTATTACTATTATTATTATTAATTTTTCTATTTTTCTATTTTAACAACTAATGATTTTTTAATTTATATATAAACATTGTGGATATATATATTGAAAATGATTTTATTAAAAAATTAATATGTATTAGTTGTATTTGCTAATGACCGGGGGGTCGTGGTGTATGAAATTCCTGAAGGTTGTTTCCTGTGTGATCGAAATACCGAAACGATTTTTTATGGCTGGCTTGAGTTGTTAGTGAGGGTGATGTGTAGATCCGATACCTCAGTTTTCATGTATTAACATAAAAAAATAGGTGTTGAGTCAAGCATTGTATCAACAATATGTAGGGGGCAAAATATACAATATGATATATACACAGGAGCAAGGTCAACAAAACATATAAAAATATACATACAAAGTATAAATTATTTCAGAGTTCTGTTGGACTTTAACGTGAACAGACACAATAATTTTTTTTTTTTTTTTTTTTTTCATAATAATAAATAATAATAGATATTTATAGTAAAACATTGTGAAATGCGACGGAAAAATATATTTTGGTGTTTTTTCAATAGTAGATACAACAAAATGGTAAGTTAATTAAAATATTATAATTTTTATATTTTTTTTTTGTTAATTAAATAATTGAAATAAATTTTGTATAAATGATATTATTTTTATTAATATTAATATTTATTTTATAAATTTATCTTGCTGGAAAAAATAGAAAAATTATTTGGTTAAAAAAATACGTGACAATTTTTGCATATATATTTTGTTTTTTTTTTTTTTTCAAAAAAAAAAAAAAAAACAAAGCTAAAAAGCTTGCAAGTATATCAAATTATCATATTTTTTTTTATACCAAGATTATAGATTCTACAGGTTTATTTTAATAAAAAGTAAGCATTTAAAATTGATAAGATAATATAATAATTTTCAATTAACATATACATAAAAAAGTTTTTTTATATCAGTATTTTATATGACAGACATTTAAAATAACAGACTTTGAAAGAGTATTTTTTTTTATTTTGAAAAATATAGATAATATTACTGAGTTTTGATAGAGTAAAATGACAAAAGATAAAATAAGGTTTCATTTGATTAATACTTTAATCTTATATCATCAAAAATAAAAATAAAATTCAAGTTAACAAATTGCTGTCACCAAAGTTAATTGAAATATTTGGTTTCGTTTCACAAAAAAAAAATTAAGAAAAAATTGATGTTAAATTTTTTTTCTTACACTTTTTGTGCTTGTATAGTATAAATAAGTAGAAAAAATTGATTGCATTTATGTACAATTGTATATATCTATATATAATTTTTTTTCACCTCTGAGAATCTTTCAATTCAGTGATTCAAGAAAAAAATAAATAAAAAAAAGGTTGTAGTTACTGACAAGAAATTGCCGAGGTAAGAATCAGTGGAGCATGAATAAAAATTTCATGGTGGATAAAAGGTAAAGAAAGAACGACCCCAGTGTAAAATAAAATCAAAGTTTTGAACACTAGTTTTTTTTTTTTTTTTTGCAAGCTTTGCTTTTTTATCATCTCAGCATCGTTTATCTACTGTTTAATTTGATCGTTTTTCCAATTAATGAAATTTTTATAAATGAATCATCATGTTTTTATTTTTTTTTAAATGATTGCTTGATAGGTATGATCTTTTAAGTTTAGTGATGATCATTTAATCCTACTCATTGGCAGTGATAAATCAAGTAGCTTAAGATATCTATCAATTGGTCGACTGACTGTTCGAGTTGAAATTTTAGTGAATTCACAATGATAGCTATACTATACTAGTGAAAATAAAATATCAAAATATTTCATCAAACAGCTTTTAATGTAAAATAATAATTACACTGAATGATCAACACTGATCTGTACAGAAAACATTGAATTAGTGATCATAAAAATTAATTAGAGACCCAAGAAAATAACATAAAAAATAATCCTGTATATTTTATAATTACATATTTATAGAGAATGAAAAAAGATTAACCTTGCAGATTAGGTATTCACACACAAATAAATAATAAAATAATATAAAAATAAAAAATAAAATAATATTAAACAAATGAATATCGTGTCCTTAGTTAATTCAAACAGAAAAAAAGGACGGAAGGAAGCTATAGTCGTAAATAGAAAGGAATTCGGAAGTAATAAAGTCGCGTGAAAATAAACGCATATACTGGTGTTTTGTATATTAAATAATATAAAACAATTTATATATTAATACCAAGGGTCAGTGATTTACATTGTGGTAAGAATAATAAACAAGTGAAACAAATTTGTTGTTGTAATATTATAAGTGTTTTATTTTTTGTTTATTTTTTACCCCTTTTTATTATTAACGACCCCCTGTGTACACGAGTCATTGTACGCACTCATTTGGCCTTAACTTTTTTTTTCAAAATGCAACATTTTTGACGTCATATCCGTTTTTTTAAAATTATATTATTCGAGTATGCCGGATTTGGATGGACGATAGCAATTCAAGGCAATGAAATGCCTTGAACCGTGACCAACAAATGAACGAAAAACAAAAAAATAAAATACAAAAAAATTAATAAAACAAAAAAATTTTTAAAACAAAAGAGAAGTTTAAAAAGAAAAAATAAAAAACTTGGTAATGGAGTAAAAGTAAAATGGATCGATAGCTAACTCTCCCTCATTCACGTAACCTTTCTAACGAGATAGCAAAAATTTTAAAGCTTTCACAGTGTCTATGGCTTTATTTTTTTTTTTTATTTTTTTATTTTTATTTATTCTCTTTTTTCATAATTTATGATCGTTCGTAATTGCAAATTCTAAATTTTTCTATCAAAATTTTTATATATTAATTTATTCTTTATATATTTTATTTTTTTCCAAGTAATAAAGTTTATTTATAACGTTATTTTATGGGTAATATATATATTTTTTATTTCATGTATGGATATAATAAAAATTAATGACTTTAAAATAGAAGTAAATACACTAGTTGAGTATATTATTTATTTTGTAATGCAATGAGTAATTACACTGTCGATAAACGTTATTGATTTTATATACTGTTATGTTAAAAATTTTGTTTAAGAATTATTTGAAGTTTTTCATTATCGGTTTATTAAATAAGAAAAAATAATTTTGTATATTAAAATATAAATCAATTATTATATTTTGATGTATAAATTAACTAAGAAAAATATAAATTATAAATTATAAATTACTAAAAGGTATATTTCTTTCAACAATTTATAAAATATAAAATATAAAATATATAAAAATTATGACAAAACAAAGTCACGGTGTATAATATTTTTAATAATATATAGAAATTTGAAATAAAAAAAATTTCAAATTGCGTTACATCCGTTGAGTCAATTGTATTTTATCATCAGGATGCATCACCGAGACAAAAACTTTAACAATTTTTTAGCCTTAGGAAATTATTTTAGAGGATGCTTGTGAGAAAATAAACAGTTATAAATTAATCATTTAGTTTCATCTCAACAACAAATATAACTTTAGTTATACGTGTTTGGTTTTCACTTTTTAATATACATATTTTAATATTTATGAAAAAAATTCTGCATCAAATATTCAAATATTCAAACTTACTCTTTCTGATTTTTTTTTTTTTTTTTAAATTTATATCTATAGTACCAAAAAATATGTACTATAATTTTTTTTACTCTTTTGTAAGCACTTGTTTCTTTAAAAATAAATAACTCTCATCCAGAAATGCATAATATTTTTTTCCAGACAAAAGTCTTACTGTTGTTTATGATTTTCAATTTGTGTGACATACGAGCTGAAGAATCAACTACAATTCTACCATCAGAAACAACACTTGGCAAGTTATTTCGTCAAGCTCGTTCTGAATATTATCCAAATAAATATAGTGCAGATGGCTCATCTGTAACTTCTGGTGCAATTGGAATTCGTGGTGAACCAGAACACAGAGATGCTGCTTACTATGAGTCAAGATGTATCACCTGTGACCCAAACAAATCTGCAGTAGCTGACAGAATGTAAGTTTTATAAATCATTTATACAACAATTTTTATTTTGTTGACATTTACAAAAGTCATATATATATTATATTCAGTCTATAATATATTTGTGTGTGATAATACTATATATACAAACAGACAATCTCAATCTTTTATTATTACTAAAGTTTTGTTATCTCAAAAAATATATGTATTGATTTTTTCTGTTACCAATAAAAATGCTATTTTTTTTTTTTTTTAAATAAAAATCACTGAATAAAAGATGAAAAAAATACATATTTTATTAATTGATTCAAGGTGGAGAGGTAAACCTCGATATGATTATTATGAAGATGATATTGATGAACGAAGACATCGATATCGTTACAATGAATATGTTGATAGACCTCGTAATACAGGATATGATTATGAAAGACCAAGAGGATCAAATTATGATAATGATCGTGCAAGTAGTTTACCTTATGATCGTGATTATGAACGTATGCGAGGACAAGCACAAGATTATGATCATTATGATACATATGGAAGGATTATTCCAACAAGACCAATACCCTATTCTGATCGGTAAGCTTCATATTGAAATTTAATTAATCAGATTAAATTTGAAAATTTATATTGAAATATTTAATATCAATTTGGCTTTAATTTTGTTGATAGTTATGATATGCAATCTGGTAGAGATTATTATAATAATGACATGAGATATGAACGTAATTATGATCGTTATTTAGAACGTGGAAATGGTTATGATAATTCAGATCAAAGTTATTTAACAAATGTAAATCGTTATGATCCTTACAATTTACAAAGACGACCAATTGATGATCCATATATGTCAAGATATGATGTTTACAATAATAATTATATGAAGTAAGAATTTTAATAATTAATATTGAATGGTATAATTTGTTAATAAACAGTCAAACTTTTGTTAACAGATATGATCCTTATGATAAATTATATGAGCCATATGATAGATACAATTTAAGAAAACCATATGATGATAGAAGAGATAGATATGATAGATATGATAAATATGAACGTTATCCATTTAGAGGAGGTCCTAATTCTAGAGGATATTTTAGCTCTGGTTTATGGGGACCAGGTTATGAAAGAGGATATGCCAGTACATGGAATTATGGAGGTAGCTATAGAGACAACTGGAGAGAACCTGGTAAAGAAAGAGAACCCAAGTAAGACAAACCCATGTTATTAAATATTTTTTAATTAATTTTTATTATATTTTAATTTAATTTTTTATTATTTATTTATTTTTTTTTTTCAATCAGTAGTGATCATTGGAAAGACTTGAATCGTGATCGTGAAGTTGGGTAAGTTGAGTAATTTATGTATATTTTAATAATTAATTCTTCATAGATAATTTTTTTTTTCTTTTTATCAGAAATAATCAATACAGGATATCTAATTATTATGCAATTTATAAAGTTTATTAAAATTAATTTTTATTCAATTATTATTATTATCAGTTTAAAATATTTTTTTTCAAAATTATAAATATTAAATTAAAACAAGGTAATTAATTATTTAATAAAATATTATTTTCATCATGACTATAAAATTCTTAATTAATGTCAGTATACTTTATTCAATTTATCATAAATATATTTATTCTAAAATATTTTGAATTTAATTTGTCACATGAAAAATTTTGTAAGGATTTGAATTTATTAATATTAATAAATTTTTAATAAACAAACTAATATTATAAATTTTTATGTCAATACAGCATCAAAAGTATTAATAAAATTTTTTAATAATATATAAGCTTAAATATAATAAATAATAAAAATAATAATTTAAAAATTTTATTGGACTGAAAAAAATATATGTAAATTTTTTTTATTAAAAATAAATATATACTGTCATATAAAATATACAAAGTACACAGTATATAGATAAGCTGATCAAAGCATAATGTTTATTTCAGATCTTATCGACCAAGAGATTATTATGATGGTAGTACAACACAACCTGGTGGAATAAGAGGAACAAGCTATCGCTACGACAGACCAGAATCCTCAACAAAACCAGATTTACCCGAACGGGATAAGCCAACTAGCTCGCCTCAAACACAAGATAATAAAGCCTATAAGGATTAGATTTACATTGGACTCAAAACAGATGCTTTTACTTGAACATTTTTGTTAATTAACAATTAACATAAAAAACAAAAAAAAAATGTATTAATATTACTTTTTTAAAGCTACTTTAAATATTTTAATGAATTTAATTTAAAACAAAAATTAATATTATTTTTTAGTTATTTTAGATTAAGCATTGAACATTTTATTTAATAATTAAATTAAAAATAAAATATAGTATTAATTTTAATTTAAAAAATTTTATTATAAATAATAATAATAATTATAAAATAAAATATAACTTTAAGATAATTTTTTTTTATTAATCAATTTTTATTTGTTTTTATTGTACCGGAAATATTTTAAATTTATATTAAAACTTTATTTTAGAAATTTGATATTTAATTTATTTTTTTTTAACATAATTTTAGTTGAGAAAAGTTGGAAGGACAAAAAAAAGCAATAAATTTACTCGACAAATTTGCACAGAACACTTGTCTGTTTAATTTAAAATTCTTTTTTTCGAGTTTTATATACAAAATGTTTGGGTTTTTGTCCTGGTTTTGAATTCAGAAACATTGTGAATTAATCAAATTTTTATTTTTTTATTTTTATATTTTCCCCTCAAGTTTTTCTTGGTCTCAATATATACCAGACAAATTGCTTATTGCAATTTCAACTTTAATTTTTTTTAATAAAATTTATAAATGTAGTACAAATTTATGTTTCAAGTTTTTTGAACTGTATTATCTATATCTGTGTTTCGATAAGCTTAGACTGACAGCTTCTGAATTATTTGCACTTAAAATTAATTTAAACATATTTAATAAAATGTGAGCCAGACAAAAAGAAAAAAGTAATGAATTTGTCTAACAAAATAGAAAAATTTATAGTAGAAAGTTACTGCATTTAACTCAATACCTCCAAATGAAATAAAATAAAATTCACAAAACCAAATTTCATCAATCAACTTTGTAGAATTTATTGAAGCGTTTACTTGACAAACGTGAAATGTACTGATTAGAAGTTGTTAATCTAAATGCTAATACTCTGTAAGTTAAACTTAGAAATACTAAAAGTTTGTTAGATGATTATTATTGAACAATCCAATTGTTTTCTATGGAGACTTTCATCGTTTATAAAGTTATATATACATATTAACTCATAGTTTGGGTTGTTTTTGATTAAATTACAATACTTTGATGATTATAAGCTGATTTTTTTGTTGTCAATAATTGTTACTAATATTTTTAGTTAAATCTCTGATAAAACTAAGGAAAAGCTATAAATAAAAAAAAATGATTATATTATATTATATCAGTTACTAGTTTGATTTTGTTAGGAAAATAATTTATTATACTACTGTCAATTTTTAAGCCCGAATATAATAGTGAAATGAAGTAATAAAAATTTAAGTATGTGATTTGATCGTTCAATAAATAATACAAAGAAAAATAATATTCTTTGCACCAATGATTTGAGGACAGCAAACAACAACTAATGTCGATTGCTAAATTTGTTTTAAAGTTCTAAAACATGAAACAAAAAAGACAACTAAATATATACATTGAGGTCAATGAGAACAATTCAATCTTTCATTTACCCTCTTTCATGATACTTCTTAATAAAAGTGAATAAAAAGTTTCTGATAAAAAAAAAAAAATTAAAAAAATTAAAATAATGATTTCATTTTGATTTTAAATTTAATTTTTGTGATTTAAAAATATTTATTTTTATTTTTTTAATTAATTAATTAATTTTAATTTCGTTTTATAATTTTGCAAATATAGTAAAATTTTATGTATGTAAATGTTAACTATATTTACACGTTAATTTTCCTGTTTTTGTATTTCCCTTATGTAATATAATGTTAAGTATTTGAAAATGAATTTTTTTTTTTTTTTTTTTTTAATGTTACGTTTCAAGGGATAACGTTCATACGTATATATACACCTGGTCCATTATGATATCTATTCTTTGACGCACGTGTTTCGCATGAGCAATAATATTGAATTTTTTTTATTTCTACCCTCACTCACTACTTACACATCTGCCATGTTTCTGGCAGTAAATTTTCTTTAACCACTTATACTATGGATCAAGAGTAAAATAATTCTTTCAATTTTTACAAAGAAGTTTAACATAAATGAATTGATCAAGTACAACGAGATAAAATTATAATTGTTTGAATTTAAATTCCCTTGCGTGAAAATATATATAAATAACAAATAAATTTTAAACTTTATTTAAAAAAATAAAATAAAAACTGCATTTTGTTATCTGTATGAATAACTCACGTAGTGATTGCGTTGATAAATTTCCAGGTGCAATTATTGATTAAGTTTGCAATGAATATGAGGGGTAAATTTATCTAGACAAACAGATCATCCCTATCACCAAGCCTTCGTAGCGCAGAAGGCAGCGCGTAAGTCTCATAATCTTAAGGTCGTGAGTTCGATCCTCACCGAGGGCATTAATTTTTGCAATTTTTGACACGAAATTATCCTGTACATTATTATTATTATTATTATTCTATTAACAACTTTCTTCTCTCAATTTTTACCCTCTATTAGCTATAATTTATTCGATATTTTTTTTTTTTTTTTGTTATCTTTATTACTAATTTACCATTTTAATTAAACTGTAAATTAATTTTGTCATAATTTTTGCTAATGATATTCTAAGTAAAAATAAAAACTAACAGCATTATTATTTTCGGATAATACTTGTAAAGTATTTTTTATTCGGTGAACATGTGCGATGGTGGTGTAATGGTCAGCATAGTTGCCTTCCAAGCAGTTGATCCGGGTTCGATTCCCGGCCATCGCACAATATTTTTTGCTTTCGGAGAAAAAAAAAAAAAAAATTAATTATTTAAACAAATACATTCTCAATTCTTTTTATTTTTCATTAAAAATTTTTATTTGTTAATGTACTCTTGATAATTTATTTCATCACAATTTTTGAATTTATTGAATTCAAAAATTTATTGATCATCAAATAAAATAGCAATGTGAATGAGTGTGAATAAGTATACAAAAATTGCAATGGACATGCAAATCATTTAAAATGGTCTTTCGATTTTGTATTTAATTTGCATATATTGGAATAATAATATAAATAGAGAAACATCAATTTTGGTTGACCAAAGGAAATGAGGGTTATTCTAATTTTGTTCAACCAAGAACTTTGTAAATAAACTTTTCAAATAAAGTTTAGTAATTGCAATCTATTACAAAATTAATAATTGAATTAAATTATATATAATTATTACTAACAATGTAAATATAAATACAAAATAAATAGTTGAATAAATGAAAACTTTATCAAAAGAAAATAGTATTTCTCTGAATGTACTTTTGTCATTGTTTATGAATATATAAAATTTAACAATTTATTTGTATGAAAATCTTTATGAAATATATAACAATATATATTTTTTTGCTCTTGATGCATATAGAACAAGAAAATTCCCTGCTATAATCATGACAGATGTACATCCCCTACTTTTAAGACAACTTGGAAAGATGCAACGAGGGTTAAAAAAAAGATTTGCTATTGTCGCTTGTGCAAGACACGTGCCTAGATGAATAGACATCATGATGGCCCAGATGAATACATACAAACGTTATGCCTTGAGACATTTAACGGCTTTGTATGCAACCTTGGCATAGCTATATATAACATTCAGTATTTTAATATTCTTTTTTTTCTTTTTTTTACGCTTAGTCAAATCTTTCAGGGTGTTATACATTGTTAAATCATTTTTTTTTTTTATTAAACGAGCAAGCTTATTTTTTTTTCATACAACATGTAAATTTAAAAGTTTAAAATTATAAAAGTATTTTATAAAATAGGTTGCACTATCTACTGAATGAATGAAAATTGAAAATTATTTGTCTCTTTGAGGTTTAAATGTTAAATAAGCATTTAGAAAAAAATAAAAACTTATTTAATAAATTACAAATTTATAATTTGCATTTTCCATTGAACTGTGCATCTGGATGATACATTAAAATTCAATAAAAATAAATATCAAAAAAATTCAACAATTTTCTCTATAAATATAAACATCAATACTCTCGATATTATTGACCAAAACCAAAATCAAATGAACATGAAAAATAATACATTATTGGAATGTCATCATTGAATTTAATAACCAGACTCTAATATATTTTGATAGTAAATAATACGACAAGCATCATAATATTCAAAATTTAATAACGTTACAATATAGACTGAGAAAATTATTCAGTTGAATTAATCAACTAATATTTAATTTATATACCAAACTATATATAGATATTTATTTGATGTAAACGTATCTTTTTATTTATCTTTATAATGTGATGACAGTTTTTTTTTTAATGTAAAGTAACTTATGTGCAGTTTTATTATATCATATGAATATAAATTAATAGTTTGAATCTCTAAAAACTTAAGTATTTAACTTTATTTGTAATAAAAATAAAATAGATCAAATATTTTATACATAAATTATCCACAAATGAAATAGGTTTCTAGTTTAATTTTCATTCATTTTACTGATAAAGTTTATTATTCTAAATTATATTATCTACAAGAAAATGTATATATTATCTTGGCTATATAAAAATTAATGTAGATATAATTTTGAAGGACAAGTATTTATTTCACAATATGTGAAAAAATTTATATCCAAACTCTGAAAAATAAAATTGTTATTCAAAAAATATACTTGTGAAATTATCTTAGATAAAAAATATTAAACGTGTAAAAATAGGGCTTTATATTTCCGTAATATTATACAAATATTTGCTGATAATAAATTCAAGTTCATACGTTTTTTTTTTTAAGTTTAAACATAAAAAAAAAAAAAAAAAAACGCTCGTGTCTTGATAGAATTTTCAAGATATAAGAAATTTCAAGGTAAAATTACGATTATAGTTTGTATGATGTATATTGATATTAATAAAAATGTATATTGAATCAAGGTTTTTTACTTGAAAAACCATCGTATTTTTTAAAATCTTAAAATACTTTCGTATACATTAATTATGATAAAAAGAATAAAATTGGATAAAAGGTTTAAATGCAATACATACTTTTTTATATTTTTAATTGATGATGATTAAAATTGAAACGAAATGTACAAAAATTAATTTTTGAAAAAATAGCAAACAACAATATTTATAAAAGTTTAATATTGACAGAAAAAAAAAACGTAAATAAATGTTAATGTTAATAAATGTTGAACAATAAATTCCGTAATACATGATCATTCATGGTTCGATGGTACAGATTTTTTAAATTCCAGTTGTCGTATAGTTACAAAATTTTTGTCAGAGCAGCCATAGATAAACATTAAAACATGAAAATGGTACTTCGGTTATAGTCCTTCACAAATTTCACATTTTGATAGGCGACTTTGGCTTGACATATAGACATTAGTTGATGGAGATAAATTCCAAGCTACCTCAGCTTTATATATATTTTTATTATTAAATAAATATAAATTTTGAATGTCAGTATCAGTGAATGCACCAGCTTGAATTGAACTGAATTTGTTGTAGGTCAAATCTAATTGACCAGATTTTATACCATTAAAAGTATTTTTTTCAATAATTTCGAGTGCATTGTGACTTAAATTATATAAAATATAATTTTTATTATCAAATAACATGAATGCTTCATCATCGATATCCTCAATTTCATTGTTATTCAATAAAAGTACAGCGAGATTATTGAGATTATTAAATACATTTATTGCAATATAAGATATTTTATTGAATGACAAGTCAATATATCGAAGTTTATTTAATAAATTAAAAGCACCAGCTTCAATTGTTTGCAAGTTTGTATTAGTTATTGTAAATACTTGAATTTGTTGAACACAAATTAATGAGTTTTTTTCTAATTTATCGATTGGACTAGTTCTATAACGAATGTCAGTTAGTGAATTTGGTATATTTTTTGAATATAAATTTTGACAAATACCAACAGAACGATTACCAACAATTTCAACGGTTTTTAAATTTTTAAGATCTGACAATACTTGACTGATATAGTAACTAGATTCATCAACTTTAATTTCAAGATATTTTAAAGAGTTCAGTTGTATGAATAAGTTTTCTTTAAGTCTAATTGCTCCAACATTTAATATCAAATTTTCTAAGTATTGCAAACCAATAAATGATTCAGGAAAAATTGTAAATTTTTTAATTCCAGTATAATGAATCGATAATGTTTTAAAAAAATATGCATCAGGATTTGGATGTTCAAATGCATTTTTATGAATTGATGAAATTCCAAATAATTCTAGTTTACTTTGTTTTAATATATATTCTGGTAAAAATCCTGAAAGTATAAAATTACCTATACTTATAGTAACAGATGATAAAGAATCTAATTTTGTACAAATCGTATAAAATTCTTTATCAAAACAATTTGATTGAACTTGAGTTTCATCGAGTTTCCATGTCATGATATTTCCTTCAAGTTTATAGTTATTGTATATGTATAACGTATGAATTTCCAAATTTTTAAATGAACCTGATTCTATTGTTATCAATTCATTATTAGATAGATCTACTTGTTTTATTTTAACATTAATAAACAAATCTTGGCTTATAAATGTCAATTTGTTATAACTCAAATCTAACAGTGATAATTTACAATTACCAAAAGCTCCATCAGTGATACGATTTATTTGATTATTACTTATTACAAGTGAATTTAAACGATTCAAGTTTTCAAAGATGTTTCGTTCAATTTGTGTCAATTTGTTTGATGACAATATCAAGATAGTGAGTTTATCTAGTCCATTAAATGCTCTGGATTTTATACTTTCAAGGCTGCTGTTTGTTATAGTAAGATAGTTGAGTCTTTTCAAACAAATAAAATCATCTTTTTTTAAACTTGTGAATGATCCATGTGTATAATGAAGACTTGAGATTTTCGTATTATGATCTGAGCACATGTTTCTATCACAAATAGCCATTCTTTCAGCTTTAGAAATTAATACGTTTTCTAAATTTGAATGCCATATTAATTCGCATATATAAACATTATTACTTTTAGCATCAGTAGCTGAAATTTCAAGTTTTTTTAATGATTTTACATTATTTAAAAAAAATGCATCGAACTTTATGGGTACAGTTTTAATTGCTAACAATTTAAGATCTGATAATCCTTCAAATGACTTTTCTCTGATTCTAAATTCTTTTGCTGTAGAGATGATTAATAATGATTTTATTTTTAGATCAACAAATGTATGGTCTTTTATTGTAGATATTTCGTTATCCTCAATTTCGAGTAAGTCTGGTTGCCATTGATAAGGAGCCACTGATCTGATTGAAGACCATGATGTGGTATCTGATGTTTTACAACTTTTAAAATATTTAAATTTACTCAAATAACAATTTTCACTGGATAATGAACTTTTACTGTCTTTTGGATGTGATATAATGCTATCGTGTTGTGAATAAAAAGTTACAATAGTTTCATTACCAAGGCCCCATGAAGAGTAGTTTCCAATATTAAAAATACTATTGTTGAAAAACAAAATTCTATTAATTTGAGAATTGTAAAATGCATTATTGTGCATGACTTGAATATTATTCTGCGACAAATCAATCAAATCACATTTTATATTTTCAAACATATTCCATCCAATGTATTGTAATTTGTTGTAACTAATGTTGAGTAATAATAATTTATTATTGTCGATAAGATTAAACGCTTGACTATGAATAGTTTTTATTGAATTATCACTGAGATCGATGACTTTCAGTGTCTGCGTATTGAATACATTTGGAGGAATATGAGTCAATTGTTTATTTGATGTTATTGATATTGCCGATAAACTTATACAACCTTCAAATATACCAGGTTTCAGTGTAGTAAGATTGGTTTTTGTAACTATCAAATGGGCAAGAAATTTTGCACATTCAAAACACCCTTTTGATAATGTTTCTATATTCCCCCCAGTATATTGAAGTATTGATAATAGTATACGATTATTATCTTTCTGATAATTACAAATATCTGCACTATAATGATTTAAAAGTTCCAACTTCCCTAAATTATGATTTTTTAATAAGGCAATAAGATTTACTGTGCTAGAATTGATTATTTGCAGTTTGAGTGAATGTAATTCATGGATTTCTTTAAAAGTATCAACATTTAGTGAAACAATTGCTGAATTAATTTCTATATTTTCAAGATTTGTTAAATTCGCAAAGGCATACGGTTCGATTGAGATTTGTTTAACAGGTGAATCGATTTTCAAAGTTATTAACGAAGAAAATTTATCACTAAAAGCATAATTTTTAATGATATTATTGCTGATATTACTTGTCACTCGAATTTCTTTAATGTCCCACGGAGATTTTACATTTGTTGGCATATGATACATCCATTCGTTGGCTTTACATACTCGCTCATTCCCATCGACTACACGACATGGAAGAAGATCTTTATTTACTACTCTACAATCAATACTTGACAAGTACAATATCATAAATATTGTTAATATCAACAACATTTCTTAATACTTTATTATTATTTAAAATTCAAAATTATTAAATAGTTTCAAGTTTAATTTTTTCAATAGTCACAGATATATATTAATATATGTTGCGAGTAACGTGATCAAGATATAAAACTAAAATGTATTTTTCAAGCACAAGTTGTCTGTTCGATTCACAATTACTAATCAACAAAAAAAAATAAGAACCGAGATATTTATAACGTCATTTTGTAATAAATAAAAAAATAGATTTAATTTTGTACATTAATTTTTTTGTTTTTGAATGATGAAGCTTAAATTTTATCCCGGGGAGATAATGTTAAAGATTAATAATATACAGATACTGTTGAAAAAAAAAATCCGCAAACTTGTTATTAAATTCCAAAGCATACAATATGTTATTTGCAGAATATATGTGAAATTATTTTCTATGAAGAATATTCCACGTGCCGAAATCAAGTTTTATATTTCCGCAATATTGTACTAATATTTGTTGATAATAAATTTAAGTTTATATGTATAAAAACATAAAAAAATAAAAAATAAGGAAATAAAAATACGCTCGTGTCTTAATAATATTTTTAAGACATTAAAAAATAACTAAGACAAAATTATGATTATTTTGGCTATTTAACAACAATAATTTTTTATAATTTAAATTAATTATTCAACTCGACACATTGTTAACAATTTTCAGCAATACAAGTAGCATGATTGTATGAAAAAAAAAAAATTCTCAAATCGATATGAAATAAATATTTGTACTCCACTTAATATCGACAATATTATTCATTATTATCATGTTCATATTTCATATTTAAATATTTGTTTTTGTGTTATAGTCGAACAATCCGATACATTCATTAAATAAATATACCAGATAGATATTTCTTTTTTTCTGTTTTTATTTTAATTTAGAGCCATTTTAAAATGCCATTTTTATAAAGTACCTGTATATATGCACACATGTGTCGCTTAAATATAACAAATAAAACTCCATAAAAAATATAATCTTTTTATCTGTTTTTTTCTTTTTTTTTTTTTCATCGTTAAACTAATTAGTTTGTTTATTTTCATGAATTTTAAAAACTTTAATTTTTTTTCTTTTTTACAATTTAAGTATATTAGAAAATTTTTAAAACTGTTTATATTTGTCAAGCTGTTAATTTAGATTTTTTCCTTTTTCAATAATCTTTAAAAAACTTATAAATTTATTTACGCAAAAACAAAGTAAATATGTTTTTAATAATATTAGAAATAAAATACTGATTTCTTTTACAGTATATAAATTAAAAATCAATTTGTTTTTATTTATTTATTTATTGAAATTTTTATTATACGAAGCCGATTACGTGGCTTCGGCTCTGAATAACATTAAACAGGCAATGATTTTTATTATTATTTTGCGTAATACAAATTCAAGATTTTTTAGGAAAAAAAAAAATTCAAATACCTCTTTGGTCATTATATTCGCCTAATTAGAAAATCAAAATTTTTTTATGAAAATTAATTGAATAAAGAATTATAAACAATAATATTTATAATAGTTGTAAAATAACAGAAAAAAAAATAGATTTATGTTAACAAAACACACTTCAGTGAACGAGATTCGTATGATCTTATACATTTTTTATACATTAAAAACTTTATTTTGTTAATTAATAAATTTCGAAATACAATGACAATTTGATCATCCATAGTTCAATGGTAGAGATTTTTTTAATTGAGTGCAGTTGACATAAATGATGGAAATTTAAAAAAACAGACATAGATATATTATACATGATAATACTATTTCCGTTTCAGACCTTCACAAATATCACATTTTAAAAGGCGACTCTGTTTTGTTATATAGACATTGGTTGATGGAGATAAGTTCCAAGCTACTTCAGCTTTATATATGTAAGTATTATTAAACAGAAATAAATTCTGAATAACAGTATCAGTAAATGCACCAGCTAGAATTGAACTAATTTTGTTGTGCGTCAAATCTAATTGATTAGATTTTATACCAGTAAAAGTATCTTTTTCAATAGTTGTAAGCGCATTCAGACTTAAATTATACAAGATATAATTTTTATTATCAAATAACATGAATGCTTCATCGTCAATATCCTTAATTTCATTGTTATTTAATAAAAGTATAGAGAGATTTCTAAGATTATTAAATACGTTCGTTGCAATAAAAGTTATTTTATTGAATGATAAATTTATGTATCGGAGTTTATTCAGTAAATTAAATGAACCAGCTGCAATCGTTTTCAACTGTGTTTTAGTTATTGTAAATACTTCAATTTGTTGAACACAAATTAATGAATTGTTTTCGAGTTTATCAATTGCACCAGTTGTATAACGAATGTCATTTAGAGAATTTGGTATATTTTTTGAATAAGAATTTTTACAAATACCAACAGAATGATTGCCAACAATTTCGATGGTTTTTAAATTTTTAAGATCTGTCAACAATTGGCTGAGATGGTAATTAGATTCATCACTTTTAATTTCAAGATATTTTAGAGATGCTAGATGAACAAATAAGTTTTTCCTAAGTTTGATGGCTCCCACAGTCAATATTAAATTTTCTAGTTTTACCAAACCTTCAAATGATTCGGGATAAATAATAAATTCAAGTTTTCCAGTATAATGAATTTTCAATGTTCTGAAATTGTATCCGATGTTTGAATATTTAAATGCTCTTTTATTAATCGATGATACATTAAATAATTCAAGTTTACTAGGTAATAGAAATTCAGATAAAAGCAATATACCAGTTAATTTACTAACAATCATGTTAACAGATGAAACAGCATTCAATTTTGTACAAATTTTAAAATATGTTTGAGTAAAACAATTCGATTGAATTTGAGATTCATTAGCTGTCCATATTTTAATGTTTCCTTCAAGTTCATAATTATTATTTACATCTATTGCTTCAGAATCTAAATGTTTAAATGCGCCAGTTTCAATTGTTATCAATTTATTATTTGATAGATCCAATTGTTTAATCATAAGATCGATGAATAATTTTTTGCTTATATATGTCAGCTTGTTAAAACTCAAATCTAGCGTTGATAATGTTTTTTTTCCGAATGCTTCATTAACAATATTATTTATTTGATTATTACTGAGTATGAGTGAATTTAAATTTTTCAAGTTCTCAAAAATATTGTGATCAATATGTGTCAATTTATTTGATGACAATATCAAACTTGTAAGTTTATCGAGTCCATTAAATGATCCAGGTTCAATATTTTCTAGATCACTATTTGTTATTCTAAGATAATTAATGTTTTTTAAACAAATAAAATCATTTTTTTGTAAATTTTTGAACAATCCATCTGTATAATAAAGACTCAAGATTTTATTATTGTGATTCATGCATTTATTCTTATCACATATAGCTATTCTTTCAGCAGTAGAAATTGATAAATGTTTTAAATTTGAATTCCTTATTAATTCACAAATATAAATATTACATCTAATAGCATCAGTTGCAGAAATTTTAAATGTCGTTAATAATTTTAGATGATCTAAAAAGTATGTGTCAAATTTAATTGGACCAGTTTTGAATTCAAGATCTTCAAGATTTGATAATCCTTCAAATGATTTATATTTAATTTGTAAATTTTTGACTTTAGAGGTAATTATTAATGTTTTTATTTTTTTATTATTAATAAATGTATGATCTTCAATTGATGATATCCTGTTATCCTCAATTTCAAGTATGTTTGGTTGCCATCTATCAGGAACAGTTGACTCAACTGGAGACAATGATGTGGAGTCTGATTTTTTACAACTTTTAAAATATTTATATTTACTCAAGTAACAGTAATTTCTAAGTGATGAACTATCAATGTTTTCTGGACTAATTATAATTTTATCTGGTTGTGAATGAAAAAATACAATAGTTTTATTATCAAGACCCCATAAAGCGTAGTCATCAATATTCAAAATACCATTGTTAAAAAATAAAATCATATTAATCTGAGATTTACGAAATGCATTATTAAGAATGACTTGAATATTATTCTGCGATAAATCAATCAAATCACATTTTATATTATCAAACATATTCCATCCAATATACTGAAGTTTGTTGTAACTAATATTAAGTAATAACAATTTATTATTGTTCATAAGATTAAAGACTTGATTATCAATAGACTCTATTGAATTATCGCTAAGATCAATGGTTTTTAGTGTTTGCACATTGTTGAATACATGTGAAGGAATATTAGTCAATTGTTTATTTGATACTAATGATACTGTGATTAATTCATCAAGACCTTTAAATATTTCTGGTTCTAGTGTGATAAGATTACTATTTGTGATTATCAATTCTTTAAGATATTTTAAACATTTAAAACAGCCATTAGATAATACTTGCAAATGACCACCTGTATATTGAAGTTTTGATAATTGCAATGGATTATTGTTTATTTGATAATTACAAATATCTACACTATGATGATTTAAAAGTTCTAAATTTATCAAATTTTTTTGATTTCTCAATAACGCTACAAGATTTGCTTTAGTAGAAATACTTATTTGTAGCTTAAGTGATTTTAATTTGGGAACTTTGTTGAATGTATCACTACTTATTGAAACAAGAGCTGAATTAATTTCTATATTTTCAAGATTTGTTAAATTTGCAAAAGCATACGGTTCAATTGAGATGTGTTTAACAGGTGAATCGATTTTCAAAGTTATCAATGATGAAAATTCATCACTAAAAGCATAATTTTTAATGATATTATTGCTGATATTACTTGTCACTCGAATTTCTTTAATGTCCCACGGAGATTTTACATTTGTTGGCATATGATATGTCCATCCATCGGCTTTACATATTCGTTCATTTCCTTCAAGTATATGACAATGAAGAAGATCTTCATTTACTGCTTTACAATGAATACTTGGCAAGTACAATATCATAAATATTGTTAATATCAACAACATTTCTTTATACTTTATTATTTAAAATTCACAATTATTATGTATTTATTAATATATGTTGCGAGTAATGTGACCAAGATATAAAACTAAAATGTATGTTTTAAGCACAAGTTATGAGTTCATTCAAATTACAAGTACTAATCAAAAAAATAAAAACCAAGGTATTTATAACGTCATTTTGTAATAAATTAAAAAATAGATTCAATATTTTGTATATTAATTTTTTTGTTTTTCAATGATGAAGCTCAAATTTCATCCCGGAGAGATAATGTAAAAGATTAATAATATAGATACTGTTGAAAAAAAAATATATTTACTTCACAATGCATAAAAATATTTGTTTTGAAATTTAAAAACATAAAATTGTTATTTAAAAAATATATTTGTGGAATTATCTCAGATAGCAAATATTCCATGTGCCAAAATCGAGTTTTATATTTTCGCAATATATGATACTAATATTTGCTGATAATAAATTTAAGTTTATACGTCAAAACATAAAAACAAAAATGCTCGTGTCTTGATATTTCTTTCAGGGGATTAAAAAGTAATTATGTCTTTTCAATAATAAAAAAAAAAAATAATGTTTTCTACTTTTTAATTTCTAAAAATAGAATACTTATTTTTTTTTTACATTATAAATTAAAAATTAAATTTTTTTTCAGTGTATTTATTCATTAATTTTTTTTCTATAAAAATTCAATTATTAAATAAAATTAATTCCGAAAATGTTGTTGAAACTGAATGATTTATAATTAAATTTTTTTTCCCAAATGAATTATTTTTTTATCATTAAAAAAAACATATTTATACTATGAATGGTACTTCCTTTTTTTTGTTTATTATATAATAACAAAATCCTATATTTGAATTAATTAATTCCAAAACTATAAGCACATATCTACATAATAAAAATTGTGTGAAAATTAAATTGTTTACTTGAATAAATTAACATTTTTATAAAGTCAATAAGTTTTGTATTTCACAATGATTATGCAATATATACATACACCTTCAATATACATAAAAATTTTATCAACCCTTTTGTGTTTTATAATACAGTTTCCGGTTTCATGTATGGTGGTACCATTGATCGTCAAATATTTGATAGTAAATTTACCACTCTCCCATGACATTTTAAATCAAGCTCATTTAATTTTATTAAAATATTATAATTGTTGCAATTTATTTTGTTGCGTTTTTGTTTTTTTTTTTTTTTTTTTTTTTTTTTTTGGCGTAATTATCTCTCACGATACTATTATCAAAAAAAAAAAGGCTTATCATTAAAACAAATGATAAATTTATTTTATTATTTATCAAATGGACCAACCACTTTTTGGAAAATAAGAAAGTCATTCCCACACTAATTATATATATAAGGCATTTTTATTTTTTTTTTATTTTGATATTTCATTAAGATGTGATAAATTTGATGTCGACTTTTAGTGGTTGATTCGTCACGTGGCTAAATTATAAAAACTGTATCGAAATTATATATAATAAACCCTCATACTGTATTTATACATATATGCCTGCATCAATGTATAAAAATATGAACCTACTCAAGTATCACCTCAACTCAAAAACCCCTCTCGAATTATAACTTTCATTTTAAAAATTTCTCATGCCCCTATATAATATAGTTTGCAGTATATATATATATTTTATACGTCATCCGATTTAGTTATGCATATAATCACTGGACTAGTCTATCAGTATGTTTAAGTAATTAATTTATTAAAAAATTGAAATATAATTTATTAAGCGTGACCGTTGAATAAAAATATTTTATATTTTAAAAGTAATTTATAACAAGTAAAATAGTATCAAAAAATTAAAATTATAAATATATTATAATTTATATTTTTTTTAAATATTATTTGTTTTTTCATTTTAAAGTAATTAACTGATTGTCAATTACTTATTGTTTATTATTATTTATGATTATTATAAATTCTTTGTAAAAAATAATTTATTTTTTTTTTCATAGATTGTTTTATGAACAAAAAAGAAAAAATGTAAATGTTTGTAAAATTAGTAAAGTATATCAGTAAATCTTGTAATATAATTTAATATTATTGGCTTTTAGTTTCTGTCATTTTATATTAATAGTAAGTAGTGCAGTTTCATTATGATCAGTTTTATATTTCATATTTAAAAATTTGTTTCCATGTTATCGTCGAACAATTCAATACACTTGTTAAACAAATATATATTTTTACGGTTTTTATTGTAATTAATATAGCTAAATCAAAATACCATTATTAAAAAGTACTTATATGCACACATATGTCGTTTAAATAACTATATAAAACTCCATCAAATTTTCAAAGTTATTTTATATACCTTTTGCCATCAAGTGATCGGGATAATAAATATTATTAGATTTGTAATTGCAAGAGTAATATAAAATGTTTACTAATTATCATATAAATCACACGATAGTTAGTTTTTTTTTTTTTTACTTTATTGATTTTATTTTTATTTATATTTTACAGAAATTAGTAAGTGTAACTTCCATATAAAATATTTTTTTCAATATAGCTTCTGACAGTTATTATACTGGGTAATAAAAAGGTTAAAAATTAATTAAATATGCAACTAAAAATTTCAGCAAGAATTTTTTATTATATAATAATAATTTTCAAGAATATAATAGATATAAAGAAATTATCATGTCTCGTTATTATAAAAAGCCAATAGCTTTTGGAAATTAACGCATTCGTGCCGTTTCAAAATACTTTGAAGAAACACATGTAGATGAACATTCTTCACACGATTTAACGTTTACTGTAACAGACTCTGTTACACAATACATTTCGAAAACCAAGGGTTTATCGATATAGACATGTGTTAATGGAGATAAATTCCAAGCTGTTTCATCTGCATATAAAATAGTATTATTATATAAATATAAATTTTGAATATTAGCATCGGTAAATGCACGATCTTCAATCAAACTAATCTTGTTGTGAGATAAATCTAATTGACTGGATTTTATTCCATCGAAAGTATCCTCACTAATAGTTGTGAGCGAATTGTGACTCAAATTATACAAAATATAATTTTTATTATCAAATAACATGAATGCTTCATCCTCAATATCCTCAATTTCATTGTTATTGAATAAAAGTACAGCAAGATTTTTAAGATTATTAAATACATTCATTGCTATCAAAGATATTTTATTGAATGACAAGTTAATATATCGGAGTTTATTTAGTAAATTGAATGCACCAGCTTCAATTGTTTGCAACTGTGTTTTAGTTATTGTAAATACTTGAATTTGTTGAACACAATTTAATGAATTGTTTTCTAATTTATCGATTGCACCAGTTACATAACGAATGTCAATTAAGGAATTTGGAATATTTTTTGAATATAAATTTTGACAAATACCAACAGAATGATTACCAACAATTTCAATGGTTTTTAAATTTTTAAGATCTGTCAATACTTCACTGAGATAATAGCTTGTTTCGTCAATTTCAACTTCAAGAAATTTTAGAGATTCTAGATGTACGAATAGATTTTTTTTAAGTCTAATAGTTCCAACATTTAAAATTAAATTTTCTAGGTAAATCAGACCTATAAACGATTGAGAAGAAATTGTAAATTTCTCATTTCCAGTATAATGAATTGATAATGTTTTGAAAAAATATGCTTCGGGGTTTTGATATTCGAACGCATTTTTTTGAATCGATGAAATTCCAAATAATTCAAGTCTACTATTTTTATATATATAATCGGGTACAAACTTTGAAAGTATAAACTTACTTGTACTTATAGTAACAGATGATAAAGAATCAAATTTCGTACAAATCTTGAAATATTCTTGATCTAAACAATTTGATTGAGTTTGAGAGTCATCAAGTGTCCAAATCGTAATGTTACCTTCAAGTTCATTATTATTATTTATATATAATATATGAAAATCTAAATTTTTTAATGCTCCTGATTCTATTGTTGTTAGTTTATTATTAGATAGATCTAGTTGTTTTACATTAACATTGATAAATAAATCTTGGCTTATAAAAGTCAATTTGTTATAACTTAAATCTAACAGTAATAATCTTTGATTTTTGAAAGCTCCATCGGTGATACGGTTTATTTGATTGTTACTTAGTACGAGTGACTTTAAACTCGTCAAGTTTTCAAAGATGTTTCGTTCAATTTGTGTCAATTTGTTTGATGACAATATCAAGACAGTGAGTTTATCTAGTCCATTGAATGCTCCAGATTTTATATTTTCAAGACTGCTGTTTGTTATAGAGAGGTAGCTGAGTCTTTTTAAACAGATAAAATCATTTTTTTCTAAACTTGTAAATAATCCATTTGTATAATGAAGACTTGAAATCTTTGTATTATGATCTGAGCATATGTCTCTATCACAAATAGCCATTCTTTCAGCTTTACAAATTAATATGTTTTCTAAATTTGAATGCCATATTAATTCGCACATATAAGCGTTATTATTTTCAGCATCATTAGCTGGGATTTCAAGTGTTATTAATGATCTTACTTTATTTAAAAACAATGTACTAAACTTAATTAGTACTGTTTTAAGTATCAGAGATTCAAGATTCGTTAATCCTTCAAATGATTTTTCACTAATTTTAAAGTCAGTTGCTGTAGAGGTGATTGTTAAAGATTTTATTTTTAGATTAACAAATGTATGGTCTTTAATTGTGGATATTTCGTTATCTTCAATTTCGAGTACGTTTGGTTGCCATTGATGAGGAACCATTGACTCGATTGAAGACCATGATGTGGAATCTGAAGTTTTACAACTTTTAAAATATTTAAATTGACTCAAATAACAGTTTTCACTAGATAATGAACTTTTACTGTCTTTTGGATGTGATATAATGCTATCGTGTTGTGAATAAAAAGTTACAATAGTTTCATTACCAAGGCCCCATGAAGAGTAATTTTCAATATTAAAAATACTATTGTTAAAAAACAAAATTCTATCAATTTTAGAATCATGAAATGCATTATAAAAGATGATTTGAATATTATTTTGCGACAAGTCAATCATATCGCATTTTATATTTTCAAACATTTTTCTTCCAATATATTGTAGTTTGTTGTAACTAATGTTAAGTAATGACAATTTGTTATCGTTGATAAGGTTAAATGCTCGATTATGAATAGTTTTTATTGAATTATCGCTAATATCAATGACCTCTAGCGTTTGCGTATTAAATACATTTGAAGGAATATTAGTTAATTTTTTATTTGATACAATTGATATTATGAGTAAACTTATAAAATCTTCAAACGTTCCCGGTTTTAGTGTGGTAAGATTGGTTTTTGTGATAACCAAATGATCAAGAAATTTTACACATTTAAAGCACCCCTTTGGTAATGTCTTTAAATGACCACCAGTATATTGAAGTTTTGATAATCCTAATGGAGTGTTGTTTGTTTGATACTTACAAATGTCTGCACTATGATGATTTAAAAGTTCTAAATTTCTCAAATAATAATGGTTATTTACTACGGCGATAAGATTTGCAGTGGTAGAATTTTTTATCTGTAGCTTGAGTGAAAATAATTTATGGACTCCTTCGAAAGTATTAACATTCAGTGAAACAATGGCCGAATTAATTTCTATATTTTCAAGATTTATTAAATTTCCAAAAGCATACGGCTTAATTGAGATGTGTTTAACAGGTGAATCGATTTTCAAAGTTATTAACGAAGAAAATTTATCACTAAAGGCATAATTTTCAATGACACTACTCCTGATTTTACTTGTTACTCGGATTTCTTCAACGTCGCTCGGAGATTCCACATTTTTTGGCATATGATATGTCCATCCCTCAGCTTCACAAACTCGCTCATTTTCTTCAACTACATGACAATGAAATTTATCGTTATTTTCTGCTTCACAAACAATAATTGGTAAGTCCAATATCATAACTATTATCAATATCAACAATATATTGGTGAACTTCATTTTCAAAATTTACAATTATTTAGAATATTTCACTATTTTTTTTTTTATCATCCACAAAGTTTTAAGTTTGGCAGATTTACAAATGCCAATGAAAAAAAAAAAAACTTGGGTATTATTAACGTTTTTGTGTCTTGAGAAATAAAAAAATTTAATAGTATGTACATAATCCGTTGTATTTTTAATGATAGAGCTCAATTTTCATAGCCAAGGTAACATAGATACTGTTGAAGGACAACTGTATTTATTTTACGATATGTAAATAAATTTGTTATCAAATACCAAAACATACAACTGTTATTTGAAAAATATGGTTGTAAAATCATTTTATATAAGAAATATTACACGTGTCGGAATAATGCTTATTATTATCAGCAAATATTATATAATATTTGCTGATAATAAATCTAAATGCATAGTAAAAGAAAAAAAAAAAAAAATGCTCGTGTGTTGAAAAGGTCAAATGATGATCATTGTTTAAGCTTCAATGACAAATCTTTTTTATGAATTTATATAATTATTTAAATATACATATAGTTATAAATTATAGAAATATATTGTATGATAATTATTTTCATAGTTACCTAAATGAAATATACTTTGTAAAAATTCATAAGGTAAAAGTACTGTACTTGATATTATACTTTTTTAGGTTTTAAACTTAAATTTAATCTTAATAAACGATAAAAATCAAATAACAATGACGTTTTAATCATATGTAATTCTGTGGTAGAGGTTTAATTAAATGCATCACATGTTAATACTATTTTCGTTTAAGATCTTCACAAAAATCACATTTTGAAAGAAGATTTTGGCTTGATATATAGACATTGGTTAATGGAGATAAGTTCCATGCTGGTTGAGCTTTATAAATATTAGTATTATTAAATAAATATAAATCTTGAATAACAGTATCAGTGAATGCACCAGCTTTAATTAAACTAATTTTGTTGTACGTCAAATCTAATTGATCGGATTTTATACCATTGAAAGTATCTTTTTCAATAGTTGTAAGCGCATTGTGGCTCATATTATACAAAATATAATTTTTATTATCAAATAACATGAATGCTTTATCATCGATATCCTCAATTTCATTGTTATTCAATAAAAGTACAGCGAGGTTTTTAAGATTATTAAATACATTCATTGCAATATAAGATATTTTATTGAATGACAAATTTATATATCGTAGTTTATTTAGTAAATTAAATGAACCAGCTTCAATTGTTTGCAACTGTGTTTTAGTTATTGTAAATACTTCAATTTGGTGAACACAAGTTAGTGAATTTTCTTCTAATTTATCAATTGCACCAGTTCTATAACGAATGTCAATCAGGGAATTGGGTATATTTTTTGAATATGAATTTTGACAAATACCAACAGAATGATTACCAACAATTTCAATGGTTTTCAAATTTTTAAGATCTGTCAATACTTCACTGAGATAATAGCTTGTTTCATCAATTTCAATTTCAAGAAATTTTAGAGATTCTAGATGTACGAATAGATTTTTTTTAAGTCTAATAGTTCCAACATTTAAAATTAAATTTTCTAGGTAAATCAGACCTATAAACGATTGAGAAGAAATTGTAAATTTCTCATTTCCAGTATAATGAATTGATAATGTTTTGAAAAAATATGCTTCGAAGTTTTGATATTCAAACGCATTTTTTTGAATTGATGAAATTTCAAATAATTCAAGTTTAGTATTTTTTAATAAAGAATCTGGTACGAACTTTGAAAGTATAAATTTACTTGTACTTAAAGTAACAGATGACAAAGAATTTAATTTTGTACAAATCTTGAAATATTCTTGATCTAAACAATTTGATTGAGTTTGAGAGTCATCAAGTGTCCAAATCGTAATGTTACCTTCAAGTTCATTGTTATTATATAAATATAATTTATAAAAATGTAAATTTTTTAATGCACCTGGTTCTATTGTTATCAATTCATTATTAGATAGATCTAATTGTCTTATTTTAACATTGATAAACAAATCTTGGCTTATAAATATCAATTTGTTATAACTCAAATCTAACAGTGATAATATTTGGCTTTCAAATGCTCTATCCATGATACGATTTATTTGATTATTACTGAGTACGAGTGAATTTAGACTTGGCAAATTTTCAAAAATGTTTCGTTCGATTTGTGTTAATTTGTTTGATGACAATATCAAGATAGTGAGTTTATCTAGACCATTAAATGCTCGGGATTTTATATTTTCAAGGCTGCTGTTTGTTATAGTAAGATAATTGAGTCTTTTTAAACAAATAAAATCATCTTTTTTTAAACTTGTGAATGATCCAAGTGTATAATGAAGACTTATGACTTTTGTATTATTATATGGGAATATAACTTCATCACAAATAGCCATTCTTTCAGCTTTATAAATTAATATGTTTTCTAAATTTGAATGCCATATTAATTCGCACATATAAACATTATTACTTTCAGCATCAGTAGCCGGGATTTCAAGTGTTTTCAATGATCTTACATTGTTTAAAAAATGTGTATTGAACGTTATTGGTGCAGTTTTGAGTACCAACAATTCAAGATTTGTTAATCCTTCAAATGATTTTTCACTAATTTTAAATTCAGTTGCTGTAGAAGTAATTATTAAAGTTGTTATTGATAAATTAAAAAATGTATTGTCTTTAATTGATGATATTTCGTTATCCTCAATTTTGAGTAAACTTGGTTGCCATTGATCAGGAACCATTGACCTGATTGAAGACCATGATGTAGAATTTGATGTTTTACAACTCTTAAAGTAACTAAATTTACTCAAATAACAATATTCACCAGATGATATACTTTGATTGTCTTTTGAATGTGATAGAATGCTATCGTGTTGTGAATCAAAAGTTACAATAGTTTCATTATCGAGACCCCATAAAGAGTAACTCCCAATATTCAAAATAGTATTGTTGAGAAATAAAATTGTATCAATTTGAGAATTATAAAATGCATTATTAAGAATAATTTGAATATTATTTTGCGACAAGTCAATCATATCGCATTTTATATTTTCAAACATTTTCCATCCAATATATTGTAATTTGTTGTTACTGATGTTAAGCAATAACAATTTATGGTTGTTGATGAGGTCAAACGCTTTATTATGAATGTTTTTTATTGAATTATCGCTAAGATCGATGACCTCTAGCGTTTTCGAATTGAATGCACGTGCTGGAATATTGGTCAATAATTTATTTGATGTTATTGATATTATGAGCAAACTTATAAAACCTTTGAATGATCCCGATGTTAGTGTAGTAAGATTAGTTTTTGTGATTACTATATGGTGAAGATTTTTCAAACATTTAAAGCATCCTTTTGATAATGTTTCTAAATTGCCACCAGTATATTGAAGTTTCAATAATGGTAATGGGTTATTGTCTTTTTGATAATCACAAATATCTGCACTATAATGGTTCAAAAGTTCTAAACTCCTGAAAGTATGATGATTTTTCAATACGGCTGTAAGATTTGCTGTAGTTGAATTTTCGATTTGTAGCTTGAGTGAATATAATTTATGGATTTCTTTGAAAGTATCAACATTTAGTGAAACAATGGCTGAATTAATTTCTATATTTTTAAGATTTATTAAATTTCCAAAAGCATACGGTCTAATTGAGATGTGTTTAACCGGTGAATCAATTTTCAAAGTAATTATTGAAGAAAATTTATCACTAAAGGCATAATTTTCAATGACACTACTCCTGATTTTACTTGTTACTCGAATTTCTTCAATGTCACTTGGAGATTTTACATTTTTTGGCATATGATATGTCCATCCGTCAGCTTCACATACTTGCTCATTTCCTTTAACTACATGACAATAAAATTTCTCGTTATCTTTTGCTTTGCAAATTTTAATTAGCAAGACCAATATCATATATATTATCAACAGTATATTGGTATACTTCATTTTTAAAATCCAAAATTATTTAATAATTTGAAGTGTTATTTTTTTTAATAATCACAAATATATATTAACATATATTGCAATAATGCGCCCAAGATATAAAACTAAAATCTACGTTTCAAACACAAGTTATATGTTTGTTAAATTTACAAGTACTAATCAAAAATATAAATTAGTAATAAAAAAAAAAAATTCTTTGTTGTTTATTTTTACTGATAGATCTTAATTTTTATAGCCGAGATAATAATGTATTAAAACATTAAAACAGATACTGATGAAAGACAACTATATTTATCTTACAATATGTGAATAAATTTGTTTTCGAATTCCGAAATATAAAATTATTATTTAAGAAATATACTTGTGGAAGTTATTTTTAAGATAAGAATATTTCACGTTGCAAAATGTCGTTTTATATTTCTAATAAAAAATATGTAAAAAGATAAATACAAAAAGCGCTCATGCTTTGATAATCTTTTCAACACATTAAAAAATTTAATATGATTGTTTTTTTTTATAATGTATTTCAATAATGATAAAATAATATACTAAATAATGTTTAAATCAAACATGTATATTTTTTGCTTTATTTATATTAAAAAAATAACTTTTCTTTTCATTTTTCATGATAAACTGATAATTAAAGAAATAAAAAAAATCATTCTTAAAAAAAACTTTTATACCAATAGTGAAAGTTTTATTAGAAAGTCCATGGAAAAGTTCTTTGCAAAAAAAAAAGGGTTTCGATGAATATATAGGGAATAAAAAAGTACGAGGGTAGATAAATTTATATGGTGATAGCTAAATGGGTAGTCAAGTTTTTTAGTTCATCTCACAATTTTTTTAAAATTTTCCATACGTTTAATAATTAAAATCACCTACAATGTCATTAGCTAAAATAAAAAAGCAAAAATTATTATCATCAAAAATATTTTTTTAAAATTGTGTCACTGTAAAGTTAAAAGGGTCTAAAATCAATTCATTAAAATTAACAAGTTGTATATCTAACTTTTTTAAAGAAATTTTTCATTTTTAATCTTGCAAAACTAAGGTTAATTGTTTGGCATATTATATAATGATTAAAATTGTTGAATCTTCAAGTGCACTTGAAATTCGAGATATCATATAAAATTTCTATTAATAAAATTAAAAAAAAAAAATAATAAAAGGGGAAATTTTAAAGGTTTGCTTGTGTACCTGCTCGGTTGAAATTGAGGAGTATATTTCTGGTCAGTGAATAGATGAGTGCATCGAGGGGCAAAAACTCACAAAGTAAAATCATATTATATATTTTTTTTTATAAACATATAATTTATATTTGAACTCTCATATTTATCTACATCAATCTAACACTAATATTTTATATGCCTTTACAATGAAATATTAATTTGATTTTTATTTTTTTAAAGGTAGCTAAGGAAAAGGATTAATTTAAAAAATTTAATTATGTTATCAATTTTTTTCAATAAATTTAATATTTTTTAATATTCTTCAAGTAATAACAACAATGTTAATATTAATTAAAAATTTATTTTTATTAAATTATTTAAAACTTTTTTCAATCAAACTGGAGTTATAAATAATTTACAAGAAACGATTTTTTAATTAATATTAAAATTGATATTTCTATATTCAAAAAAAAATTAAAACAAAATAAATTATTAAATTTTCAAGTATTTATATTATTTATACAACCTATAAATAATAATATAATATTAAATGTAAATATTAAGATTTATAATTAGTGGTGAAATTATTATTTTGATAGTAAAATTTATGCTAAATTTGTCAAACGTAATTGACTTGGATATAACTTTGACTATTTAACAAGTGTGGTTTTAGCTATCATCACTGAGAGTATAATTAAGTTTGATTAAATGGATATTAAACTTTGATAAAACTTTTTAAATTGAATTAACACTATGTGTATACACACACAAGTATTTTTTTTTATGTATATTTATAAATAAATTTTAAATAAATCATATTAAAAAATTTAATTTTATATATCCAAGAAAAATTGACACTATAAAATATACGTTTTTTAAAATTTCAAATATAAATAAACACATTATTCAAATAAATTACAAAAATTATTATAATATAAATAATTTAACTAAAAAATATTAAAATATTTTTATTTTTTTTTTTTGAAAAATTTTATCATATACATTTTGCCAATTTTTTAGTATAAACCTATAGCTTGTTGATTTTGATTTAAAAGTTGAACCGTGAGAATTTGAAGCAGATGCAATAAGGGATTTTGTATATAGGTTTACATATATATACATAAAAAATTTTATAACTTAGATGGGGGTATGAGGAAGAGTAAAAAGAGGGGAAATTCAAGACCAAGGGTAGCTTTCTAAGTAGTATTGACGATATTTTTCATACGTAAAGAAATAGGTCCCCTAGTTTTATATTATTTTTTTTTATATTTTTTTTTTCATTATACATTTGTGCTTTAACCAAAACTAACAAAGAAGACATCATCCAGCTTGAGGTGCTATTTTACCTCCCTCGTTATATTTCTATTTTTTTTTCACCCACATATATATTAATTTCATTCATTCATTTTATTTTATTTTTTTTTTTTTTATATTAACAATGACTCTGTCAATTTATTTAAAGTACCATTATTATTATTTTAGCTCTAACAACAAGTCACTTATTTTGCACAAATTTTATTCTACTTAAATTTTTTTTTATATTATGTTTTTTCAAACCAGCATAGTTACGTCTGTCATTAAGTATTTATCTCCCCCAATTTTTATATCAAAAAATCAATTCCATCATGTCTCCATATGACACCATCATCACTTTACTAATTATCATTATTTTTTATTTTTTTTTTTTGATAATTTATTTTACCCCTATGAATTACTACTCGCGTATATATTAATTAATGAAAAATATGTTGTTTTTTTTTTTTGTTTTTATAAACATCAAACAATGAAAAGTATTAAAAATTATTTGAATCATCAAAAAATGATATGAGTGATATTTTATATGATACTTTGTTGTAACATGTTTATAAAGAATTTAGGGGGATAGACCAATCAATGTGTCGGTATTTGAAAAAGTATAGATAAATGTCACTCCTCTATCATAAAAAAAAATATATATATATTAGTTTGACCTCGCCCTAATCAATAAATAAAATTATATAAAGTTTATGAGAAAATTTTTTTACTCACTATTGTAGTAAAGTTGAATGATTTGAAAATTTTAAACTCGAGTGAATATTTTATGAAATAAATGATTAATATTATTCAATTATTTTAAAATCAATATTTTTAGAATTTAATAAATTTGATAATTTAATGAAATAATAATAATGATGATGTCTATATTTCAATTTTCAAATTCACGATGAGATGGATTTATGAAATTTTGATTTTAGAAATGATGAAAATTATTAATACAGTTGAAAAGATATTTGGAATTATTAACTCTACTTGAGTGAAAGATTTAAATATTTAAAATATTTTATTGTTTTTTTTTTATATATTTATCCGAAAAATTCAAGGAAAAATTTAATTTTGATTGTTAAATAATTTTCAATGTTATTAATTTGTAATAAATATAAAATAATAATTAAAAAAATTTGTAGAATTTATTGAGAAACTTTTTTTTAGATACAAGAATTTTTTTTTATGCTTGAGTGAAAAATTTTATGTACTATTGCAAATAACGATCTTGTACAACTAGTTTCTTTTGTTCTGCTTATTTAAACAGTTTAAGAAATAAAAAAAAAAATATATATATATTTCAAAGAGATATACCTTTTTTAAAAATTAAATTATGTAACCAGTTAACAGAGTAGGTTACCAGAATAGCTTGATCGATTTTTCAACGGTCATTTAATTTTAAAAATAATTAAAATTCAATTGAAAAAAAATAAATAAACTTACATACTGTCTAAAAAAAAAAAAAACAGGATAGAATTCTTTACAATAAATTTTATTCAAAAAATATTTTATAATTAGTTGTTGTTGATTATTAAAGTTTTAAATTTTATTTTTTATCAATGTTTACTGTTACAGTTTAAACATAAAACAAATAAAATTTATATTTTTTATAACCAAGTAGTTTATCTAGCAAACCACCACGTTATTTATGTTTGCATGTTTACATGAATAATGCAATATTTAAAACGACGTTCAACTAAAATAAATATTAAAAAACAAACTACAAAATTTTTGATGTATTTACATAGCTGAACGACAATGAAATTTTCAAGATTTTAAAAAAAAACATCTTTCCAAAACAAATAAAAATAATTTCTTTTATTTAAAATATCAATTGACACAAGTTTAAACCTAATTGAATTTATAAATTAACACCGAAAAATATTAATTTAATATGCAAGATAAAAACAAATAAAATAAAATTGAAAAAAAAATAAAATAAAAATGATGGAAAATTTAATTCTCTAAAAGCACAGTGATGTAAAAAATGTAGATTTAAAAAATCAACATTAAAAAAAATGAAACAAATTTTGTTTTACCATAAAAAAAAATGAGCATTCAATTTTATTTTTTTTTTCAATTTTTAATTAACAATTTTTTACATCAAATTTTAAACAGTATTTTTTTTAGTATCCAAAATTAAAAAAATATAAAATCAATTTAAAATTCAGGGTAAACGCAAATAATAAACAAATTAAACATTGAATTTTGTATATAATATTCCATAAAAAAAAAAAAAAAAAAATATAAATAAATAAAATGCTCTGATTTTATTCGTTATACAGGGATATAAATTGATAAATAGTTTTGTGCACCTGGTAGAGATTCCCATACACGATTTGATGTATAACAGAAGTAACCGTCAGTCTTCACATGCAATAACAAACCTTGAAGAACAGGTAACTCACAATTATTGTGAAGACATTGTCTTGTCTTTGTCGGTTTGATATATTTTTTAAATATTTTTTAAGGGGACGAACCCTCAGCCCTAACGTCATCCATGTATAATAGTACAAAGTAACGGGTTCCATCATACTCGTCATTGTGCAATATATTTTCCCAGGACCTCCCCTAAAACTATATGGCCCGGTGTGATATTTAAGTGGGGAAGGGACTTACATATAGTATATAAGGGCCATGAAGTTCAACACTTGGCACAGAAGCAAAACAGTCATCCATTGAATCATATCATCAGTCTCATATTGAAAAAGGCCCTACCGGCTGGTCCGGTAAGGGCCAAAGTGTTTATCATTTAAATCAACAGTTACACGTGTTTATTATAAAAATTATTATTTTTCTCAATTAAAATCTCATTTTTAAATTCAAGTGATTTTATATATATTTTTTTTTTTTCAATTATTTTTGTTGGCGTAAATATACATTCATCGAGGGACACACATATTAAGTGAGTATTTTGGCGCATCCTTTTTTTTTTTTTTCGCTTTTGGTAAACGATTTTGGTGCTTCGATAGACTATTCGAAATTTTTACTTGAAAATATATTTCATGTTATATAATAAAATATACGATGGATTACAATATTTTTAAATGTGAATTGAAAAAAAAAATAATAATAATAAAAATAGCATATCAAGTTAACGGTGTATTCATATATTAATAATTATCTTTTTATTTTTTAACTTTGGTTTCATTTAAATCATGTATGAATAAAATATAAAATTGAATAAATAAAAAATAGAAATTTTTTCACTTTAATTTTTCAATAAATTTTGATGATTTCATACTGGTATATACAAACAAATACATACAGTAAAATAACCATTTAAATTTGACAACAACATATTTTCGAAAAATATAAAAAAAAAGTTATATTTATTAAATTGAATAAACAAGTTAAAATTTTTAATAAAATTATTGAATTGAAAAATATATATTGATAAAGATAAAATCAATTTATAATATATTTAATAATTTTTATAAACCACATGCAATTTTATATTCAATGTTATTATTATTTGGGATTTAATAATGAATTATTGTTATTTCACACAATACCACAATTTAATAATATATATTTTAAAATATTATAATAACAATAAACAGTTTTAATGATCAATTTACTCTGTAAAATAGCTTAAATATTTATTAAATATATTTAAAATATTATTACCACATATTGTATTCATCGTATATTTATTTTTTTTTAAATTAATTTATTATAAAATTTTTCCATTCGGATCTACTCTATCAAAGCACTAAAATCCATTTTAAAAATTGTAAATAAAAAAAAAATAATTAAAATTACACTCTGTTGATTATTTAATAAGCATTATTTTAATAAAAATTTGATTTTGAATTGAGGGATTATTTATTGGTCTATTAATGGTATCATAAATAATTTTTTTTTTTTGGTCAAAATATAGTATAACTGGTAATCACATTTTTATGATGATACATATTAATATTTTTTTTATATAAATTTTTGTATTCAATCGCAGTCAATTATTCAAATATTTCACAGATAAAAAAATTGAATAAAATAAAAATTAGTTGACACTGTGATTTATTGATTTCTATTTTAAATAAAAATAATACTATATTTTTGATTAAAATAACAAAAAAAAATATCCTATTTTTTAAAACGAAAATACAATCAATTTTATGGTTAAAAAAAATTATTGTTTAATTAAAAATAAATTTCACTGAAATATTTTTGATACTATTTTTATAGCATTTAATAATTCCTCATTGTAAATTAACAATAAAATTTTTTGTTTGCCACAAATTTGAAAAAAATTGTTTTTGAAAAACTGAAGTAGATTTGTAAATTTAATAAAATATTAGTGATTGTTCTATATGTGCCCGATAGCTATAATTAAAATTAAATACATATATTGAAATTAAAAAATTTATGTTTTATTAAATCAGTTTGATATTTGTGTGAAATTTAAAATCATCATTATATGATTGAATTACTAACGCAGTTTGATGTTGTTTTTGAAAAGTTTGAAAATTAATTGTTTATACTCTTTTGAATTGAAATGAAAATATTTTGCAGATAAAATATTTAGTTAATCAATTTATTAAAAAAAAAAATTACTGTGTTTTAAAACAGATATAAAAAGTATTTGCATGAAATTATATTTTTTTATAAACCGTCAGCATAAATAGAAAAAAAAAAAACAAAAATTAAATATCAAAAATGACAATTTATTTATTAATTTTTTTACTGTTAAATTCTATGAAAATAAATAATTTTCTGTAGAAAATATTATAGTTTAATTAACACATAAATAATTAAAATTTTAACAATAAATTATGAATTTCAAAAATTATTATTTTAATTAAAAAATAGTATTTTATCTACATTTTACTGTTGACGGTTTATAAATTAATTAAATAGTGTGTTTTGCATATTTATTAAAAAAATTTTTCTAAATTTTATAACTCACTGCATTTATCAAAATTTAATACCAAAAAAATTGAAAAATATTTAAAGTCAAAAAAAAAATAATAAAATAGGCATGATCTTAAACTTACTGAGACTATCAAAACGCACTTTTTTTGTTTTTAAAGTTTGAAGAGCATAAATCAGTTTAAATCAGTACAACAATAAATCAAAAAATTAAACAAAAAAAAAAATATAAGTTTTGAAATATAGCACGACCACTGTCACAATTGCATGAATCAAAATATCATAAATTTTTTTTTTTTTTTTTTATAATAAATTAACTGCAAAATGATTATGATAATTAGATGCACCTATTTTAGTGTATTTTAAAAGTTAAAACCGGAATTCCTGTGAGCTTTATTCCCCGTGAATATTTCCGTTTTGAGGACTTAACAAGTGTTTGGTTATCGTTGAGTACTTTTTCACAGGATAGATCTACCCTTCAAAATTATAACACTCATAAAATATATACTAGGGTAAAAAAATAAATATGCACCCCTTGTTGACATCAAATCAGTCATTCAGTCATCCACACATATAAAGCAACAAGTTTTAAATCTCTTAGTAAATTTCAATCAGTCATTCACGTTTTGATAGCAATTTCATTTACATTATTTTATTTTTTTTTTTTTTTATACAACATTCTGATATAATGACTCAATTGAATCAAAATATTTTTAAACTGATAAACTAGATATATTATTTTTAAATCAATTTATTCATTGATAAAAAAATTTTAAATTATAACTTGGTAAATTATTTTTTTTAATATTATCATGAGAGTAAATTCAAAGTTGGCTGATAATTTAAAAATAAATATGATATTTTTTTTAGATGAAAATTTCAATATAAATTATATTTATGAAAAATAAAAATGTTAAAAATACATGAGATAAAATAAATTAAAATTGATAAAAAAAAAAATTAAAAAAAAAGACAAAATTATATTTTTATCGTATAAATTTGAAATGAAAAAGAAATATTTTTCACAAAAATAAAATTCCATTAACATGTTTAAATTATAATTTGATATAAAATTATCATTTTGGCAATCTGATTAAAAATTTATCAAAATTGACAATTTAAATTAACTAATATGATTTCAAATTGAAAATTAAAATATCACAATTCAAAATTAAATAGCTCAGTTATTTCATAATTATATTTCAAATATTTTTATTATTATTATACTCATAACATGTATAAATTATTCATTCAACAAAGAGAAAACTTTTATACAGAAATAAATAAACAATTATTTACAAAATCACAAAAAGATTTATATATACAACATTCAGATAAATAAAATAAATAAAAAAAAGAAACTTGTTTAAATCACCAAAACTATTTCACAAACTCCAATTAAAAGTTTCAAACAAGTAAATAAATTAACATTTGAAAATTAATAAAATATTTTGCAAAAATAAATAATACAAACATAAATTTTATTTTAAAAAATTTAACTTTTAAAAATTTAAACAATAGAAAGATAAAAAAAATCAACAGACAGCTCACAAAAAAAAAAAAAAAAATGGATTACATAAAAAAAAAAATTAAATTAATTAATTCAAATATCAAACAAAAATATATGTATAAATCCAAAATTCAAGTAAAAAAATAATAGTAAAAATACCAAATTAACTAAAAAACAAAATACAAATTAAATAAGAAAACTAAATAACAAAATCTAAAGCCAAAAAGAAAAATATCAAACTAAAACTAATTCAATAAAACAAAAAAAAAAAAAGTAAAAAAATACAACAAATGAAAAAGTAGATTATTAAAAAAACATCTGGATATATCCTTCCAACTTTATAATAGTTATTTGATTCTTGAAAATAATAACAATGACAATAGTCTTGGGGTTCAATTTGGTCTAACTTTGTCAATTGGAAAAATTTAACAAAAGGTATTAGTTATGTCAGTGAAAACCTTGTACTGCAATTTCTTTTCATAACAAAAAGAAAAAAAAAAATATACATACAGGCATGTACATTTGTTCATACATATATACAAAACATTAAAAAGATTTTTTTTTATTGTAAGTTGACCGACATTAAATTCAAGCAACTAAAGAACAAAAAAAAAAACCTTTATGCTCCATGAGTACTTCATTAACCAGTGTGTATACATTTTATATGAATAGTTAGCTCTTGCATAATTCAAATACAAAAAATAAGAATGAAGAAAACTAAGTAAGCTTCTGGGCACAATAGTAAACGTCACCTTTTTGCTCTCGACTTACATCTTTTCAATATAATCTTGACGCTCATTATTTAAAAAATAAAAATAAATAATAAAAAGAAAAAAAAAAAAAAATCTTTCATTAAACCATCCATTATTCATCTTTGTAGTTTTTATTTTTTTATATATATTTAATATGTGTGTATATATATTTTTGTGTGTTTATGTGTATTGAATTACTGCATTAACTACCCTGTTTGCATTACCCAAAACTACCCCTTTGCCCTTAGTAGTACTTTGTAGACTAACGCTCACACCTTTTCAGGTCCTGATGGAATCATTGAAAGCAACAACATCTAATCATTACTACTACAACAAAATGTGGGATATCAGTGGTTGAGAAGAAAAAATACATTTGGTTTATGGGATTTTACAGAAAAAATTTATATTTATTTTTCTGAGAACACAGATCAATAGCATCACACTAGCTGGTTGCCAGGAAATAAAAAAGAAAAAGATATTTGATCAGACTGGACTTCAATAAAAAATAAATAGAAAAAAAAAAAATTATAAATTAAAAGTACTCAAGAACTTTTCATTTGAAATTACAACATTAAAAAATTTTATATAATCATCCAATTATCTGAGAGATAAATTACAACAAATAATTTAATTTATTTTTTTATTTTTGTAATTAATCATTAATTACTTTCTTCAAGTTTGTGAAGAATTTTTTTCTATATATTTTACTGAAAATTTGTTTGCCAGTCTTGCTATCATACCAATCATAAAGTTGATGAAAAAAAAAAATTTATGATTGATCTTGATAAATCACTGAAACTTTGTCAAAAGAAATTTGGAAAGAAAAAAAAATGAGATAAATATTCAAAATTTAAATTAATGTCTCATTAAAATTATAATGAGTTAAATTTAAAAAAAAAATTGTATTACTAAAAAAATTATTTAACGATAAATATTGATAAAAATCAACAGCTGGACATTAACCAGATGATAAAATAAATTATTATTTTATATTAATAATTATCATATTGAATTAAAACATCATAAATCTACAAGACAACATCTGGACATTGTTTTGTCACAAAATTTTCATCACCATCATCAGCACCATCACGAGTACACACACATCAATCAAATTTGGTATAAAAAAAACAAAAAACATTTTATTTATTCATTTTAATTATTCATTAAAATGCAATTATTTGATTTAGTTGAAAAAAAATTTCAATAGTTGATCAGCTATCTTAACCGTGATTGATGCAGTTTAATTATTATTTTTATTTATTTTTGTTATTTATTTATTTTTGTTGTTTATTTTTTTGTTATTATTATTTGTTTTTATTGAATAGATCTTGAGAGTTTATCATTTCTAATATGAAATAGTTGAAATATGATTTAAAAAGCTACACAAAATTCAAAAAATTAAATTAATTTTCCATTATTTTTTCTGGTCAATCGTAATTTAATATAGCTCTCGAGATAATTCAATTTAAAGTTCCTTTTTTTATTATTTTTTATTTTTTTCGTTGTTTTTAGTTATATTATTTTTTTTATTAACAAAAAAAAAAAAAAAAAAAAAATCTAAAAAAAAAAAAAAAAAAAAAAAAAAAGATGAAACGAAAAAAAAAAAAAAAATAATAAAAATTCTTGTTGAGGTATTAAATGTATTTAAAAAATATTAAAATGCATTTAAACTTTGACAAGTATATAACATAATTATTCCGGTTGTTAATAAATTTATACTGTTTATTGATAAATTTAATTTGAATAATTGTTATGTTGTTAAAGTTGAAGAGTTAATTGAATGCACGCTTGAATTACGGAATATGCATTGAATTTAGAATATTTTATTTAAAATAATAATATACAATTTTTGTTTGTATAAATAGTTAAATATTTAACTTTATAATTTTAATAAAAATTCTAAACCTATTCCGTTATTCAAGCGTTAAAAAAAAGAAAAAAAAAAAACATTTTTCTCATTACTATTAATTTTTTATGTTAATTTTCATTTATTTTTATGTTTGATTTATTCATTCTCAAAATGGCTTAATTTTTTTTTTCTTTATTTGTCTTATTTTTTCGTTATACTACGAATAAAATTTTGAATAAAAGTGAGTTTACAATAATCATAAATTCAAATTAATATTTAAAAATTTTTTAAACAATATTTTATTTTTCGTTTGAAAAATAATTCAAAATTTATTAAAAATTTCAAACAAACATATGCAAATAAATAAGCAAATCAAATAGATAAAAATTTGATTCAATTTTTACTCACTTTTTTTCAACTTTTTTATCATGAATCACGTTTTAATTTTTTTTTTATTTTTATCGCTAGGATAATCAATAGGGTCAAAATAGGCCGCGATATTATTTTTTAAACATTTTATTTTTAATTTTTTAAATTCACCATTTGAATATTATTTTATATTTTTATATTAAATTATTAAAATATCGTTTGAAAGTAGTTAGTTTTTCATATAATTAATCGTGTGTTTTTTTTTTTTATCGTGTGTATTTTTAAAAATTAATAATAATTTTTGTATCGTGTGCGTTTTCATATTAACCGCGTAATAATGTAGTTTAATATTTTTAATTTTATTTAAATTTGCGTGTCGTTTTTTATATATATCAATTTATTTAAATATTATTTAAAACGTTTTTTTTCAATTTTTCAAAAACGTTATTGAAAAATATAATCAACAGTTTTCCAAGCTCATGATCTCATAAATTTTTATTTAATAAATAAAGTATTAATAATAATTTTCAAGATCATGTGTGTTTAGACAGTAAATTCATTCAATTTTATAAAAAAATAAAATTTTAATTATATGTAGTTTTAATTAGTTACGATCGTGGAAAGTAATAAAATAAGTTTTAACATAATATATTAAATAATTTCATTGTTACGTAAAATATTTTTTTAATTTTTTCATTATGTTTATCGTTTTTAAATTGTTTTATTAAGTTTTTAAATTCATTGATTAATTCAACTTATTTTATTTTTTTATTTTTATAATTAACATTGCTACACTGTTTATGTTTGTCACATTAAATTAGTTACATTATTATGTTTAAATATTTTCAATTGCCGTGTTATTAGTTAAAATATCATGATGAATTTGTTATTGTTATCATCATCTTGAGAATTTATGTTTATTGTTAGCAATTGATTTGTTAGTTTTGTTTAGTTGGCTGATTATAGGTGTTATCAATTAAAATTCGTTAATTTTTTTTTGTTTCAAATTCGTTGTGTTTCTGTTTGTATAATAATTATTACGTTATTAAATTATTCTACTCTGTTGATAATATGTTACCGTTTTCATTATACCATTATCATTCTGTTTTTTTATTTTTTTTAAATTAGTTATCACTTGTTTGTTTGTTATTAATTAAATCACATCATTGGCGCTATTGTTACAGTTTCTTCGTTAAAATTTTAATGTTATTATTTTAATTTTTTTGTCCGTTATAAATTGTTCACTTGTTAAATTTGCAGTTAAAGTTACTTGTTTTTAATATCAACAGTTGAATTTTGTCGTTATTACTATTGTTGTCTGTTTTATTTTTCATTTAACTGTTTCTTTTTGTTTTTTGTTACTTTTAAGTTTTCAATAAATAATTATTTTTTTTAAATATCGTTATGTTAAAAATCCTATACACAGTTAAACTGTTTGTATGTATAAAAAAAAAAAAAAAAAAAAACTAAAAATTATGTGTTGAAAAAAAAAATGAAAAAAAAAATTCGATAATTTTTCTTTGTTAAATTTAATTCAGGTAAATTGTTATTGTTAAATTTGTATTACCATAATTTTTTTGTTAAACGCTATGATTTTGCTGACGAAATATTGTTAAACTAATTTTATCATGGCTAATTAATATGCATTGATAATCAACGATGCATCATACAAAAAACATATCATATCAACGCATTGATTTAAAAATTGTACAAAAAAAAAAAAAAAAAAAACTGGATATAAAATATTTTTAAATGTTATTGTTAATTGTTATTTACACTGAATATATTTAACATCCAGTTTTATTTTATTTTATTTTTTTTTTATAAATTACATAACATTATACTTGTGTAGAATGTTAAATATATAATTTTGTCATATTTAATTTAAGAAAACTATGTTTGGCTTCACCGTAAGTGCCTTTTATTGTGTTATGACTTTTTGATGTACTTTCCACATCGTTATACTATTTAAAATAACATCTTAAATTAAGATTCATGAGCGTAGAATAATGATTACATAAGACATTAGAATTAAGAAATGCTATTTTATTATGAGTGAATATATTGTAATAATAAAAATCATGAAAAAAAAATAATAAAAAATTATAAAAATAAAAAAAAAAGTTTGATAAAAAAAGAGTATTATTTGAATTGTTTTATTTATTTGTTTACACAACTTTTTCGAATAAGTATTTGTAGTTTTTAATATGCTAAACAATACAGATAAAAAAAATATCAAGGTCTTAAATTAAATTCTTTAACTTAAATTCAGACAGTTCCAGGTTTTTTTTTTCGTCAAATTAAGTAATTTTGATCTGTTCAAATGTAGTCAGAGCATGTTTAAAAACATTCCACATGTTGTTTTCATCATGCTGAACAATATGAGAGACAAGGCTCATGTTAAATTTGTTGTATAAAGAAACATATTAAATATCAACGATTTCGATTTGACTATGTCTATATATCATTTTTCGATTGATATAACTGACGAACTGCATGACAGAATATCATGAAAAAATTAATGAACATTGTTTTCATGGTGCTCAACCGTATACGAGAATAAAAATTCATAGGCTATGCGACCGAAAATATTTTTTTCTATAAACACTAGAAATATACAGACACTTTTATGAGTATTTTTTGCACTGTCACGAGTTGAATTAATTTCTATCAGATTAAATCTAGTCAGAACTTAATAAAAAAATTAACTGATTTGCAGTACTTTTTATTTTGAATTATTTACAGTTCAGTAAACAAATTATTGTAATACTATTTTAGAACTAAAGAAAAAAAAATATTTAAAAGAAGTTAACAATAAAAAATAAGGAAAAATGAATATTTTTGTTTATTAAAGTACAATTTGTCATTATTTTTTTTATAAAAATAAACATTCATATTACGAATATAAATGAAAGTAGTCTAAAATAAACAAAGTGTCTACAATAATAATCGTAGAACAATCTATTTATTTTAGACTTTCGTCTACAAGAAAATATATTGTTCCTTATTTTTTTTTCAACAGCAAACAAACAAAAAACCTTGCTTATAGTAAAACCATGTGAATAATAAATTATAAAAAATAACATATTAATTACAAGACGCTGAGGTTACAGTCTTTTTTTCTATTTTTAATATGTACTTGAGCAATTTTTAAAAATTGATTACGTTGAAGAAGACTATATGCCACACTAAACATTTGTAGAGCTGTATTTTCAAGACATTTAACACCACTTGAAAATAAATCATGAGCAAGTTCTAATGGTGTACCAAAGTCACATTCATCAGCAGCAATTGTTGCATTTCTAACAATTGCTTCAAGCATTGATAAATTTTCCATTTTTTCAGTATCTGAAGATGGATTTTCAATCTTTTTTAAAATCTTTTTAAATTCATCTAAAAATAATAATAAATTTTAAAATTAATAAATTTTTTTTTTATAAATCAATAAAATTTAATTTAAAAGAAATTAAATTAAAATTACTGTCTGTTGCTGCTAATGTTCTGTATCCCAATTGAGTTTTAGTATCATATTTAACAACAATACCAGCACCATGAAATGTTTTAGCAACAACTTTTTTGTTTCTTATTTTCATGTCATTTGATATTTTTTCCAAGAAGATATCATTTTCTTTGGCAAATGATTTTATTGTTTGTAATATTTTAGCAACTTTGGCTTTTTTAAATGGATCAGCTTTTTTTAAAACTTCTTCAGTATGTGATCTGATGAGTTAAAAAATAATAAATTTAAATTAAACAATTAAAATAGTTATTTAATTATATTGATGTTTAATATCTCAAACTTACAAAACTGTTGCAAATATATTTGGTCCACAAGCAATTATTTTGTAATCGATATTTGCAGAATTTTTAGCAACAAAAGATGGTTGTTCAGTTGGTTCATCTCTCCAGTATCCATAGTGTAAGCCTTCTTTATCATTACCTTTTAAAATTGTCTGTAAAAATATTAAAATACATCAGTCTATCAAATCATAACTTGATGTTAAAAAAATATTTATTAACTTACTTGAAACTCTGGTGGATCATAAAAATATCTCCAGTGTGTTAAATAAATATCCTTGTTGCTTATTTGATCTGTAATTTTACCAGAAAGAACATCAAAAGGACCAACAAGTTCTAAATCAACAGCTTGAAGTGCTAGATGTGGATTTTTACTATTAATTGTTGAACAAAATTTATAAAATTTGTAAAAATCATCTGGCATATAAACAAGAAACAATTCCAATATAAGTTTTTCATGTGGATTTAAAGTATCATAAGATTTAACAGCTTTATTATCAAATACTTCATCTTTTTTTTGTGATGACTCAGGTGCACCAACAGTATGTTCTGTTTTAACTGGTGTTTCTGTCTCTAAATCACTTGATACATTATCAGACTCTTCATCAGATGATTCTGGTATAACAACTTTAGATTCATCAGTAGATTTTTCCTCCTCATCATCACCATCTGATGATGATGGTGTAAATCTATCAAGATCTGTAATTTTATTATCATTGTTTTTTTTAATTTTTGATTCATTAGATTGTGTTGTCTCATCATTTCTCTTACGTTTAATTCCTTTTGTATTTTCATCATCATCATTTGGCTGTGAATATTTTAATAAATTAAATTATATTATTCATAATGATAATAATTATTAATTATTAAAATAATATATGACAACTGGTACCTTTGATATTTTTGGTGGATGTTTGTATTTGTTATGATGTGCCGGATTTTTTTGATAACATTTTTCTCCATACTGACACGCAGTTCTTGAGTCTTTTTCATATGCTATCAAACAATCATCAGTTAATTTTGGCATTTTTTTTGTTAATCAACTAATAAACTATGCTAATAAATCTAACAATTACAAAAAACTATTTTTATTATTGTTTTTATTATTGTTGTTGAAAACGTGCAATTTTAGAAGATTATTCAAGCTCAAGGTTAGAATTTAGTGGTCAAAAAATATATCATCAAAAACATAAAAATAAAAGAATAACAAAATAAATAGATAAAGTAAAACAGATAAAAGAGTAGCACCAAGATTTCATTTCCTTCAGCCTCTTTTACACACACATAATGAGTTGCAGTAATGGAGGTTAATGGAGGTAAATTTAAATTAGGTTTATTCAATCAATCAATTATAAAAAAAATATAAAAATATATTTATACTTACTAGATAATAAACAAAACACTATGTTTTTATGTTCACTAAAACTTCAAACGACAAATTATAAAACGATATTTAAAAAAAAATATACGTTATTGCGCTTTGAGCAGCAAATATTGATGAATATTTATAACAATTATATTTATAAATAAATAAATAAATAAATATAAATATATAACTATTTAAATAAATTGATGCAATAATATTTTATCCAAGCAGTAGCATAGCACAAAATAAATAAATTAGAATAAAAAAAAAAGCAGAATGACCTAAAGAGACTCTAAAAGAGAGAGACTATGTATCATCAAGTTTTAAAAATCTTAATTAATCAATCAATTATATATTTTATTAATTCTTTCAAGAATAATTATGAAAATGATATAATAGATTGATCAAAAAATAGTTTAAGTGTTGCATTAAAAGAGATGATAATAATATTATCTGTTTTCTTTTTTATTTAAATCAACCAACAAGGCAACAGCCATCAAGTATTGAAAAGTTAAAAAAATAATCATTGAAACAAGAAGTGTTGTATTGTCTTATGTTACATTGTGTTTTGTTTTTAAATAATGAATCAGTAAAATAATTGTGATGCTATTATTAAAAGTGTGATGTTGTGTTATATGAAGTATTACTGTAACAAGGTAATTATGTTGAAGTATACTTTAATGACACCAGCAGCTTCTTCATGAATAAATTCAACATTTATAAATCAAAACATTCATAAATGAACCTATTTTAGTAATGGTAAGTTGATGTTCATCATCATAATTATCAAAATTCTATTTCAATTGATACACACACATTAATTTGTTTGTTTTAATTTTAACATTGAAAAACCAATGTGGTCATTATTTTTGATAAATCAAATAATATGTATATTCGATAGTATTTTATTTAACAATAGTAGCATAGTACATGCACAAAATAAATAAATTAGAATAAAAAAAATTAATCAGAATAAAAAAAATTAATCAGAATGACCTGATAAGAATATATAAGTAGACTATATGATGAAGAATCTTAAATGATCAGTTATTTATACATGGTATATAAACAAGATCATATATATGCAATGGTTATATCAATGCAATCAACAATTGAATCAATAAAATCCTACCTTTTAGGCGGATGTTCATCATCCCACGTTGTCACCACCATGTAGGTCATGACAAATCCAGATGAATCCATCAGCAACAGGTTTGATAATCACATCCATAAGACACAAAACAACACAACACTGCACAACACTTATTAAACTTTTCACTAACATCATTACTTTAATCACTTCTTTTAATCATTTGTTAATTTAAGTTTTAAAACTTTCTACCAACATCATTACTTTATCACATGTTTTACTCATTTATTAATTTAATAACTATAATAATTTTAATATTTTATTTTTATATAGTTTATTATTGTTGTGAAATGATTTATCAATTTTAAAAGAAAATCACAAGTCAATTGCTGTCATTCTGACAATATTTTGTTACACTATCTTTGGTAGAAGCAGATACTCTTGGTGCTCTCTCTCAGGACTAACATATTGCTTTATATTTGTCTAAGCATCAACACAAACACTGTCTTACACAAGAAATTTGAATTGAAATTTATATCAAGTTCATCAAAATTGTTTACCAGTAGCAATACCAAGTGGTACAATAGAAAAAAACAAACAAGAAACAATGACACTAGCACCATCTGATATTGATTTTAGTAAAAGAAAATCGAATCATCATTTTATTATCAAGGATTTATCATCGTTGAAGCATTATATATGATGTAGATGATCTTGATGATTCTTTTCTTTATTCTATCATAGTGTTTGTTCAAGTATAGTAGTATTTGATGGTCACTTAGGTATTAATTATACTTCAATATCAACTTTTAAACCACTTGGTAACAAAAACTAAAATTGATGAACCTTATAACACTCTCACTATGACCACAATTGTCTTGGTGTATTTTTGATGTTATATTTGATCAGTGTACAAGCTGCAGTCTCGGTTGTCCCAGTTGTTTTACATAATGTAGTTTTTTTTTTTTTTAATGTTTCTTGATATAATCTTGTTGGTTGATCATGAGATGTTTGGATTCATATGAATATATTTATAAATTCAATTAAACCAGAAGACAGTTAAAGAATCACTTTTCATCATCAGAGATTTATCATTGTTGAAACAATACATAATGTAGAAGATAGACTTGGTTGTTTTTTTTGTATTATTAGTTGGTCCAGTAACAGATTATCAAATGATTTAGAATCAAACTTGATTAATTTTTGAACCTCTTGATAACAACAACATCAACATGTCACGACTTGTACTATTTTCTTGGTATTTTTCATGTTATATTTTGATATACAAGCAGCTGTTTTATTTATCCATTAACGAGTTTGATTAACCTGATCAGGTTGGTGTCGACACCAAAAAAAATAAAATTAACAAATGATTATTCAAAATATAAGACTTTACATTAACTTTAAAATATAAAATGAATAACTCACTCCAATGACAAACCAATTTAGTCATTTTTTATAATTGTATTTGATAAATTACATATTAACACATAAGATATGTTCCAGGTTACACTTCTTGGTATCTGTCAACATTAAATATATCAAAATAAACATCATGTTATTAATATTATTCAGTGGATTTATTATTACCAATTAAAACAAATAGATAAAAGTAAGATCAATGAATTTATATTAAATAAATAGACCAATAAATAAATAAATCAACATTAAAAAAAAATTGAGTCTCAACAACAATACATAAACACTGACAAAGTCTACAAACAAAGGGAAACTGTTGTTGCTATATATGTACTTGGTCTTTCAATGATTATGTTTTAACAAAAAAAAAACAATTATACTGATAATATGTTACAACAAACCTATAAATAAATAAATAACAACAATATTTTTATAAATCTTTATAAATAAATTAATAAATTATACCTAACCTCAACCAATTTTTTTTTAAATTTTTTGTTTAATGATATAAATGACTCAAGTTATGTCGGTGATGGACTAAACGCGACTAAATAATTATTAACAATAAAAAAATATAATATGTACTTACACACCATTGGTCCATGTTTTTAACAAATGAATCAACGTTTTATGTCAACTTCATGAGCATCAACAATGTCTGTTGTTTTTTTTACAAATATCACCAAATGCAACATCAATTTATTACACACTATGCTTATGATCCCTTTTATTGACAAATTTAATATTAATTAATAATGTTTATAGATTAAAAATAGACAAAATAGTCCGAAGTCACAACCGTCTTTTTCACTATTTTATCATAAGTGCGGCCATTTTGTGAATTTCATGACGCTACTAAAATGTTAATAATTTTCATCACTAGATGGCGTAAATGTTCTTTAAGTTTTTTTTTTTTTTTTTCTCATGTTCAAGATGGCCGCTTTTTTTATTGTCAATAAAAAAAAAAAATTATCACTGAATTTATATATCTATATATTTATAAACAATTATATACTTGTGTACATTTATTTATTTATTTATTTGTTGTGTAATTGTTTATTGTTCTTCACTCTGAGAGAGAGAATGAGAGTTTGAGATTTTTTTTTAATAGTAAAATCGTACTTTCCAACTGTTGGACATTTGGATTAGATTCCAATATGTCGAACAGTCGAATGAGAAGATTTTTTGAGAGAGGAGAGAGAGAGAAGAGAGAGAACAAGAAACAGTTTTTTGGCGCGTCCCTCCATTTTGATGAGCTCCAAACTGCTCCAAGCAGCTCAGTTATAATAATTAATTTGTGAGACCTTTTGTTGATTGTTTTAAAAATAATTATAGTTAAAAAAATGAAGAAAATTAATTTAGAAATAGTTTGTGTGTTGCATTGAAAGTGATGCTATAATATTATCAATTTTTTTTTTCATTTTTATCCAACAACCATTGAGTGTAATAAAAAAAAATATCAACCAGTATTAAAAAGTTGAAATAATATAATTAATGAAATAAAAAATGTTGTGTTGTATTGTGTTGTGTTGTTAAATAATAAATCCGTGAAATTGTGATGCTATTAAAAGTGTGATGTTGTGTTGTGAGGCTTTTTTTTTTTTAACAAGCCATTTTGGATAATACAAGCCATCTTGGACACCAGCAGCTTCTTCACGAGTAAGTTTTATATTTATAAATTAAAAAATATATAAATAATATAATTTTAACAATTACAAGCTAATGATGCTCATCATCATAATTATCAAAATTTTTTTTTAATTAATAGCTTGGTTGATTTGTCATTGATATATACATTTATCTTTTTTATTTTTATAATTTTATCATTGAAAAACCAATCAAGTTATTAATCTGATGGATTAAAATTATTGCATCACATTATGTTTTAATTTTTAATATTATCTAGCAATATTATCCACCAAGAAACCTAGATCAAAGTTGCTTTTTTTATGTAGTTTTAATAACCAGATTGTATATATAAAAAAAAACTATCACCATCTGGTACTTCAAACCTATTTTAATACAATTTTTTAGATCTAGCTATATTAATTGCTTATTAAAATATAATTCTCACGTATAATTAATTTATTAAAACAAAATAAACTATTTAAACAATAACAGAAACAATTTTTAAACTTGAAATATAAACTTGAATGAATGATAATTCTATTTTCATTTGACTTGTGTCATCAAGTGGAACTAGATAATGATCATCATCTTGTAAACTTATTCTCATAGATTTTTATATTTATAAAATGTTTATAAACAATATTATGAATACTGATGGATTAGAGATGAGTTGTGCATCATGATTTCTTTGCATCTTCTTTGAGGATCTGCATTTGGTCAATCAATTTTATCAGCTTTTCTTCTCTTTTTGCTGTATTCTTCAATTTGCTGTTAACCTGTATACAATTAATAATTGATCATCAAATAATTAATTAAACAGTTAACAACTAAAATATGCTTGGATATATAATTTCTGATTCATAAATCTTAGCATAACACTTGGTGATATACTTGCTGAGTGTACTTGTTGAGCCGTTGATCATCCTTGAAAAGCTAGACCATCTTCTTGTCAAAATTAAATCATGTCCAATTATTTCTGATTCATATTCAACACCTCTCAATTATTTATCATCAATATGATACCTAAAATAATAGACCAAACAAATTACAATAATTAATTTTTTTATATTAATATATATTGTCATCAAAATTCAGGTGACATTTTGTTTGTTAAATTATTTATTTTCAAGTATAGGTTTATACTTACTCGTTCAATCAATGAAACTTTTTAAAAATATTAAGCTTTTTAAAGTTAATTAAATTTGATGAATATTTAGTTTATTAACTGCTGGTTAACAAATCATCTGATCAATTGTATATATATTTTTTTTTTTTTCTCAGAAAAAAATGAGAAAAAAAAATATATAAATAAAAAACGCCACCAATGGTAAAGTGATGAACTAAAAATCTGGGATAGTCCATGTTTTTTTCCTCACTCTTTCTCTCTCTTTTTTGTGTATATATATTTTATTATTATTATTTTTTTTATATACACAAGACAGCTCTCTAAACATGACGTAAATAGACGTCAAGAACTTAATAAAAGTAGTATGGTGCTCCAATTTTGAACAAAAAAAAAATTTCAAAGTCAAAAATTAAACACAATTCACGTACGGATTAAAAAAAAAAAATTATAATTTTTAGTATTAAGTAAAATGGAAATATATGAAAATATATTTCTTAAATTTATTTATAAAATATAGTATTAAAAATACACGTGTGTGACATTTTGGTTTATTAACATGTAAATTAATTGCATTTATAAACAATAATAATATTTATTTATTATATAAAATAATAAATAAAATTTGGAATGAAGCTTGAAATTTATTTAAACAAGAACCATTAACAATGTAAGTTTTATTTTTTTTTTAATTTTGCTATTAAAATTTCAATAAATAAACAAATTTTTTTATACTTTATATTTTATAATATTTAATTTTTATTTTAGAAATATCATGAAAAATAGTTCTTACAAAATTGTACCAATTCATCAACGACCAGATTTATTTTTGGATTGTTGTAATCTTATAAATGCTGAATGGCCTTCCAGCAATACAAGACGGTAAAAAAATTAAATAATATATCATATTTTTTTATAATAAAAATAAAAATTTATTATTTAATTTTTTTTTCTTATTTTTAAATAGATTACGAACACTGTCAATGTCATGTGATAATTTTCCAACGTGTCTTGTATTGTTAAACAATGATAAAGTTATTGGACATTGTAAAATTTCACTTGTACCAAATCTTATTGACAGTTGTTTTATAGAATCAGGTAAATTAATAATTTTTTAAAAAACTTTAAATTATTTATCTTGTTTAATACGATTAACAAATTTTTTTTTTGTTTTTAGTTGTAATTGATTATGAATGGAGATCACAAGGTTTAGGTTCATTATTATTACGTGGTACAGAAGATTATGTACTAAGTAAAGGCTTAAAAAATATTTATTTAGCAACAAAAGGACAAGAAGTTTTTTATATTAAAAATGGTTACAGAATATGTGAACCAATTAATTTATTTAATTGTAATTATATTGCTGGTAATATTGTTGATGAACAAAAAAAAATTACAACTAAAGTTGGACAATTTTCTGGTCCACCACCACCACCACTTCCAAAAATTAAATTGCCAATTAATAACAAAGTTATAACAACCAAAACATATATGATTAAAAATTTTTAACAAATATATATATATTTTTTTCAATTGAAAAGAAAAAAAAAAAAGGTAATGATTAAATCAGCATTATTTGTTTTGTTCATATTTTATTTTTGTTATTAAAAAAACCTTTTGGGATAAATTGGAAAAACAATGATTAATTTATGGGGTGGCAATACCACAAACCTTTTGGTAATGTTCTGATTGTTCTAAACTATCAACTAAGAAACTACCCAAATCATATTTGGATACACCACGACCTGGTGATTTATCATGTTCAATATTGTATTTTCCACTTGGAGAATCTGAAATGACATGTTAAATTTTAATATTAAAAAATACAATACATTTTTGTCAATTAATATTAACTTTTAAAAAGATCACTAAACACGTGTAAATACAAAATAATAATAATAATAATAATTACCTCCAATATGAGGTGGTAATACTGCAATCCATTTTAATCCACTTTCTTTGATGGCATCAAACATTCGTTGATGATCAGCATTAAGATCCTTGAAAATAGCTGGTACTTTTTCTGGTTCATAAAATAAAAATGCTGATAAACAGACTGATATTTTTTCAATATTATTTTTCTTCATACTGGCAATGATGTTCTTCAAACCATCAGAAAGTACAGTTGTTGGACCTTTTAAAAAATTTATTATTTATTTAATAATAACACAAAATGTTTGATATGAGATAACAAGTTTTTTAAATGATGAAATAAAAAAAATCATACTCAAATTATTTCGTGTTCCTAAAACAACGACAACACCCTCTTGTCCAACAATAGCTTTTTCAACTTGTTCAGCATTTGTTACATCTCCAACAACAGCTTCAACTTTTCCACGTATATTTTCTGGAATTTTCGATTCGTCTCTGACAAATACTCGAACCTGTAAATCTATGTAATAACAAAAATTTTATAGTAACCTGATAAATTGGTAGTTTTTTTTTTTTGTTTAAATAATTTTTACCTTTTTTTACAGCATGCTCCAAAGCACAAAGACCAGTCATACCGGTTGATCCAAAAATTACGATTTTTGTCATTTTTTTTTGATTAATTTTCAATAAGTTTGCACAAATTGTTTTTTTTATTTTGTGTTAGTTGTAGCAACTAGCAACAGCGCTTGAATTATGAATATGATATACGATTTAATTTATTAATTGTTTAATTATCTAATCTACTCACACTCACACAGATCTAAAGCCAAGGTTATTCACGAGTTTTTTCTTATTTTTTTTTTTTTTTTTTTTATGGAATGGAAAGGGAAATTTCGTAAAATATTAGAAGAAAACGTAGCTGCCATCTAATTTTCTATTTACCCTGTCGACTGTTGATACATTCTAAATAGTAATGATTATTCTCGCGGGAGTTTCATCTTATAGAAACAAAATTTGTTTTATCAAAAACATAAATTTAAAATTCAGAAGAAAATAAAAATTGATTTAAAATAATTAAGACTATTATCAATTATTTTTTTTTGTTAAGATGTTGAATTAATCCATTTTAAATATTTTATAAAAATTTGCAATAATATTTTTTTTTTATTTGTATTTCAATTAAAACAAATATCCCTATAAATCTCAATTAAAAATTGAAGACAAAGATTTATCAAAATAATTAATAATTGAAAGTTAAAAATAAATGTCACTACCAGAAAATTTTTTTGTAAATTATATTTTATTTATTTTTAAAACAAAACTTTTATTTTACTATAAAACAAGATAACTTTTTAATTTAAATTTTCAATAATTTTTTCATCTGATTCATCACTTTCTTCGTCTTGATGTTTATTATTTTCATGATCTTCAAAAGACTCTCCAAAATCTTTTGAATTTTTTATATTGGACATGAAAAAATAAATAATTTTTATTATTTTATTAAATTATATCACTTTACTGTTGATAAAATTTTGATTATAATTAATTAAAAAATAACTGGGTCAAACAAATAACAATATATATAGAAATGTAAGGAAAAAAATGAATAGAAATTTTTGATTATGATATACATCCGGTTCTGAATTATTTGCATTAATTAATGCTTAGTTAACATGTGTTATAATTTTGTTTTAATAATTATATAAATATTTAAAAAATAATAATCAACTCACCAAAATCTGAATTATTCATAATAATTGGTGATGTCATCCGAGTAAGACGATAAGTTTCTTCTTCATCAATGCTTGGATCCTGAGCTTCCATAATATCAAAGTCAACTTTGTATTGTTGTTGAACAAGTGGTATTGGAGGTGGAGAAAAATTTTTAACATTATATTTATGCCCAGTGCCAATATAAATATTTGCAAATGTCCTAAAGGTACACAATGAATAATCATAAATATTATTTTATTTATTTTTATTTTAAATTAAAATTATAAGTATATACGTGTCATTTGCAAAAGAAAATGCTCCCGGCCATATATTTGATCTGACAACAGCAAATGAAGTATCTTGTTGAATGCTAGATGACAATCTTGTTGTCCAATATGGCATCCCATCATTTGCAATATCTTCAGACAATGGCGTTAATAATGGTGGCCCAATTTCCTTCTTGACATCAATGATGTTTTCTTTAACATTTTTTTTTTGTTGTTGTTGTTCTTCTTCTTCTACATCTTCTTCCTCATCATCATCTTCATCGTCTTCATTTTCTTCGTATTCTTCTTCTTCTTCTTCATCATCATAATCATCACCCTTTTAAATAAATAATAAAAAAAACATAACAAACAAACTTGTTATAAAAAGAAAACAAACCCATGATGATGCCAAAGTTGAAAACCAACACAAGATTTTATTATAACTATAATATATATAAATAATTTATGAATATAATATTCATGATTAAATTAATGTTAGTACCTTGGGCTCTGTTTCATCAGTAGAATTCCACCAAACAGTACGACCCTGCGACAATATATACTCACTGTGATGACACCAGTTGGACATTGATGGATCCACAAGTTCTTTAACTGGTAGTGGTTTGTAATGATGATTTTCACTTATAATTGATGTATCTTAAACATTATAAACAGTTGATGATTAATTACAAGCTTAGCTAATTTAATGATTGATTGATTATTTAATTATCAAACCAATTTCATCGTATTCAATTTCTTCTTGTTGTTCATCTTCAATTTCTTCATTAATATTTTCTTCTTCTATTACTTCTTCATCATCTACTTCTTCTTGATTTTTATCTTCATTTTCAAATGTATAAAATCCAATTGGAGATATTAATGTTGCTGCACTGATACGTGCAATTTGTGATCGTAAATAATTACCCTCATTGCCAGGAAATAAAGGATAAGTGTGAATCTTAAATTGAAAAATAAATATTATATTCATTTTTATAATACAATGATTTTTGTGTTATTAATTACAAAGTATAAATATTGTCACTTGTCATTAATATACTCACCAAAGTATCAAGACAACCAGTAAAATAATGTAAAATTTTTTTAGCTAATATAATTTGTAATGGCAAAACCGATGGTAATTCAATCCACTCATCCAATCCTGGAAAATTGCACACGTAGTATACCTGAAGTTAATTTATTTTTTTTGTTTTTTTTTCTTATTCGAAAAAATAGAATAAAAAAAGAAAACCAAAAAAGGATAAACATGAGAGTTTAATTTAATAACATAAAAGTACTTTTTTATTAGTTCCAGTGCCAATTGTTTCAGCTGGTATATTTTGATTAGGTAGAACCATGTTTATTTTTGAATTAGTATCAATGTTTAATTTTTTTTCAATACTAGATTTATTATCATTGATTTTTTTTACATTAACAATTTTTTTTTCTTCAACATTTTTCATTTTCAACTGCAATTTAAATTAAAATTCAATAAGTTTATCATGTTATACTTTAGATAAATTTTTTTTTTATTCATCAATTATTTTAATTTATTTTTTTTGCTTACTTCAAGACGACGTGAAAGCTCTTCTCTAGTAAATTCAGCTTCAAGAACATAGAAATTTTTTGGCTTACCGAGAATTTTGCCCCAGAATCTGTAAATATTAAATATTTAAAATAAAAATATTACATTAAATTATTAAGGCTATTAGTAATAGCTTAGATTTATTGATTAAATATTCTAGTTAAAATTATTCTGTTAAATATAAAATATATCATGAAGTGAAAATTATTATTAAAATCATTAAAAATATTAAAATAAATTAGTTTTGAATATATATATTTAAAAATTTTAATAATTTATTTATTTAATTCATCTTTTATTTTTCTTTTACTTTTAAAATTATTTACTTTTACAATATTTTCGTTTATCTTCTTGATTTTAATACTACATTACATTTAAATTTCTACAATTTTTTTTTTTTACATTTTAATTTAATTTTCTAATTCTAAATTTAGATTTTATCTGTTATTTTTATTTGAAATTTAACTTTTTATTTACTTTGGTTTTAAACTTTTCTTTTATTTACATTATTTAACCTTTATTTCTAGTTTATTTTGTTCAATCATAATTAATTTAATCATACTAAAAGGGTTGGTAGAATATTATAATTATCATTAATAATAAATAATGATAAATTCAATAAATAAAAAATTTTTAATTTAAATATTAAACTCATAGAAAATTGAAACGATTTTACATATTTTAAATATTTATATTTTTTCCAAATGAAAATTTATAAATTACAATATTTATTAATTTTTTAATTATTATTAATTTTACTTGGAAAAACAAAAATGCTTTTGATTTGAGATATTATAAATGAAATATAATATAAACTATTTTTCATTTTGATAAATTATAAACTATTAATTTTACCTTGCTTTTGTAATTGGCTTTTCGTTGACTAATTTTCTGATTGATAGATTCAACATATATAAATCTGAACGTGGTAAACCAATATCAATTTGTTCAAAATAATAAAATAAATCAAATAAATTTGGTGATATTTTTTTTTGTTCATTTTCTGCAATATGAATATCTTTTTTTTCTTCTTCTTTTATCATCTAAAATTATTGTTGAAACAAACAATATAACACAGTGTTTAATTAAATTTTTAAAATAAATTACGGAACAAAATTAAAAATATAATAATAATTACCCGAAAAAGTTTAATCAATTTTTTTGCATTATCATAATTACCAATTGGAACATAAAAATCTTGAAGATTACATTTAACTTTATATTTTTTTTCTTTTATTTTTTTACTATATTCTTCAAAAATATCGACAGCATTATTTGGACGTTCTGATAATATTTTATTTAATAATTCAGACAAATGATTGTATCTAAAAGACAAATAAAAATTAATTATTTTTATAATAATAAATATTTGTAATTAATTTTTATTTTTTACTTTAATTGATTGAAGAAACTAACAGGCTATCTCCAGACTCTGAACTATATTTCATTAAAAACATCTTAGCTTGTTTTATATCATGTTTTATTGAAGGTAATTTACTTTGAGGTACTTCATCAATATCATAAGAGTATTCCATAATTATTTTTGTTATTTCTCATCAATATATTTAAAAAAAAAAAATTAATAATCAATCTTGATATAAATCTTTAAATATAATGTTTCACAATTCAACAAACTATGATAAAAATAATCCAATAAAAAACCAACATAACGTCAAAAGGTTATCAATATCCAAATTTTTTCTTTCTTTTTTTTTTTTTACGTAAAACATCAAGTTTCAGAGAGTTCATAACTTGATTTCATATCTCATTTGTTTTTTTTTATTTTATTTTATTTTAAATAACCGTAGAATAAAAAAAAAATAAATAAAAAAACTGACTATTCAACTTCCTAACATATACCATGACATCCGGTCATGACTATCGAATTCATAATATATATATATATGAGATTTTAACTTATCTTTTGACCCAATTAACAAACCTTCAATGTTAAAAATAGTTTTTTTATTAAATAACGTTAAAATTAAACTGTCGATAAAAATATTTATTATAATTTTTATTTCATTTTTCGTCCTTAAATTATGTTCATTTTTGATGAATAATTTAATCATTTAACAATAAGATAATAAAAAATTAATAAAACAATAAATAAATTTCAAAAAAGGAAGTGACACTTATCAATTTATTTATCAATTTTTAGTGGTCAAAAATATTTTAAAATGTTGATATTAATTATATAAATTATTATTTAATTAAAATATAAATTCAATAAAATTATATATAAATAAATAAGTTAAATGAATGAATGAAAAAAAAAAAAATACATTTATAAAAGATACAATTGAAAAATAAGAATGGAAGTAAAAATACAACAAAACAAAAGTGTTTATCAAATCTCGCAGTACATCCTGACCACTGTTCTAATCACAATTTCTAAATGAAATGAGGACACGCGGTCTCGAGGACGTTGGTCATTTCCTTTCAACTCCTGTTCATTCCACCCCCGCAAAGCATCAAAAAAAAATAAAAAATAATATTATATATATATAAACCACATGTTGCCAGCATGAAAACCAAAAAAAAAAAATTGATGTTGCCTAAAGTTAACATGATATATTCCTAGAATATTCTATTTTTGTTGAATTTAAAATAAAAATTATCTCTTTGTAAATTTCATTGATGAATTTTAGTATCAAACATAAGTACGTTTGATTAATTAACCAAAATACTCAATTGTATATACTAATTAATCAAAATCAATGAGTTAATATTGCCCAAAGCAATAAATGTATAATTTAATTATCAATCAATCATTTAAAATTAATATCATCAAAGTAATTATTAAATACAAGTACATGAAAAATTATTTAATTTATTATAATAATTATTTTTTTTTTTTTTTATATTACTATTTTGTGGAGGCGTATATATCTGCTTCTGAATGAATGAGTTGAGAGGATTCCCCTTCTTTTTTATTTAATTTTTTTATATTTATATATTTTTTTTGCAAACAATTCGTTTAGACTATATGGCTTGCATCTCTTGTCCGTCCTTCGTAATACTTTAGTATCCATCAGAAGTTGATTCGTTATTGACACGTTTATTATTTTTTTACTACTGTATTTTTTTTATAATTAAAAAAATTTTTTTTTCCTATTATTACAACACAAAAATAAATTGTGATTTTATTTTACAAAAATATATAATTAAAGAATAAACAATCTCTAGCAATGATTTATTAAAATAATTTATTTTTAATTAGTTTTTTTTTTTTTTTAAATAGTAATAGTTTTATTTATATAATAATTAAAAGTTTTGGTGAAAGATTCATCAGAATGCATCAAAGCATTTGGTATGTAAATATTTCATTTAAAAATCGAAATAATTTTATGTTAAAATCACTGATTGAAAAAAAAAAGAAAAAATTAATTAATTTGATCAATTCAAGCGATTTTAGTACTGAGTAAGAATAAATGAAAAAAAAAAAAATTTTTAAAAGTTATCGTTTTATGCTTGTGGCAATAAATTTTTTCGGCGTATGAAAACATGCAAAAAAAAAAATATATATATATAATAATGTTGATCTATGTGCATGAATGTTGTATACATATATAGGTAAAGGCAATTAGCACAGTTGCCATTGATTGTATGTAGCTCAGAAGAAAGGAATAAAATAAAAAATAAATATACATAGGAAGATGAGGTAGATGTATGAATAAGATGAGAAATATGATAATATAATGTGATAAAATGAGAGAGAATATTTTTTGCGAGTCAGTGTTGAAATAATTTGGTGATGATGATGAGGATGAGGATGAGGATGATGATGATGGTGATGGTGATGCAGCTTCTATCTTTCCTCCATATATATGATATATATGCTCCCGGCAAAAGCGGGTGGTGGACCAGGCTCTGGGGGCGCATGTTAGGGATTCAGCTCTTGGAAACTCGGGAGAGATTTAGTAAGCGCGCGCGATTCTGTTTCAGTCAGTGACCGACTCTTGAATACGAAGGTGGTGTTAAAGTGCGTAATATAATTAATCAAAAAAAAAAAAAGTTTAATTAAAATTAGAAATATTAATTTTAGATTTTTATATATTCACTGAAACACAGGACAATTTATAACTGAAAAATACAAAAAAAGAAATAAAAAAAAAAAACAGTAATTTATTTATAATTGAAAAAAAATTTATTTTTTATTCTGATAAATCTTTTGATATTTTTTTTTTATCAAAGGTTTTTTATTATTATTTTGCTACTGGAGAATTGAAACAATTCATTGCGGCTCCAGAAACATTTATTCTTCTTGGAGTACGCAACATGACGACCAACAATAGCACGTGGTTAGTGTTAAATAAAAAGAAATATTTTCAAAATTTTTTTTTTGCAATTAATTATTATACTCATCATAAATATATAATGTATTTTTTTCTTCAAATTCTTTTTGTATATGTATATAGGCTTTGAAATTTTGTAAATCTTTTTGTAAATTTTTTTTTTTTTCTTGATGAGGGCAGCTCATTAATCATTGAATGTCGGTCTCTTTATACAAGTGAACAAAAAAAAAATAAATAAATTAGTATAATGTAGGATTTTAATTAATTATTTGAATGAATTAATTTATTTTTAATTTAATTTTTTTTAAAAATATTATATTTTATTTATTCACTATTTTTTTAATTTAAGGATTATTTTTATATAAAAATTTGCGGTGAATTTTGCGAGCTTATTATCATCATGATGAGTTTAATCTCGTGTTTAAGTTAATTTAACATAAATAAATATAAAAAAAAATCAAATATTGCGTTGATATAAAGAAACTGGCTTTTTGTTTTTTTTTTTAAGAAATGGTCCATTTCTCGCGTGACCATCAGTTAATTGATAGTGTTTATAAGGTATCGTTGAACTCGATTAACTTGAGGCTTAACATTATACAACATATACACAACATACGTGATTCTTCATGGTTAATCAGAATAAAAAAAAAAAAAAACGATCAAAAAAGTAAATAAAGAAATAAATAATAAAATTCGTCGTATATCGTTATAACTACTCTCACGAGGATCACCTTCTCGTGACTCACGAGGTCTTCCCCGATTTTTTTTTTGACTTTGAATAAATCTGTACCTCTTCAAGCAACGTGGATCTCTTCCTCATATATACTTTTATACAATTTTATATATATAGGTACACATATTGAATGTCTTATAACCCCGACCTTGCGGTAGTTTTAAGTAGCTGACTCAACGGATACAGATCTTTTGTCGATCTGAAAGCCACTTATTGGAATGTAACATTTTAAAATATATATATAATTTTTTTTTTTTGTTCTTTTTCAATTTCCACACCCTGGATGATAGTTTATCTTAAAGTAGGTATTTAAATTTCCGTTAAAAATGATAAAGAAATTCAATCTCAGTTACCCTGTTAAATTGAAAAAATCGCATAAATTAAAAAATATTTTTTGATTTATATTTTTTGAATAATAAAAGCTTTCATTAATATAGTTTTGATATTTTAATAAATATTGAAATTATATAAATACAATTTTATAATGTTCACACGTTAATTTTTTTTTTTTTCTATTTAAACCACAGTTTATTTATTTAAAACACCATATGTTTAATATGTTACATATTTCAAGTCATTTGTCATCAAAATAAAAAATAAGGGTCGTGTTTTTTTTGTAATGCTATTTTTATGTTCTTTAAATTGGATATAAAAATTTTTCTCATCATCAGTTTGATGCTCAAGACCTAATCAATGTTCAAAGGACAACTAATCAAAAATGAAAATATTTTTTTTTTATTTTTAAATATAACTACCGAGTCATGATGGGAGTGGTGATGCTGTAACTATACATACGATGATAAATTATAAAAAAAATAAGAGTTGAAAGTGATGATGAAGATGCTCTCTTGTGGAAAATAGTTGTCGGGTTTTCATATCGTGGAATTTAAATGTTCATATTGTACCACCTGCTGAGAATAAAGGCTCATTATCGTGGCTATATTTTCTTAGCTACGTTTTGTAAGTTTCTTGATTGGTAGAACAATATTAAAATGGTTATTCAAAGAACGTTTTTTTTTTTTTTGTCAACTTATTAAATGCACATTGTCACATTGTTGTTGTTGTATTTGAAAATTTTAGTCTCTTTATTGTCAAAATATAACAATAATTTGATGATGTTATTACAAACTTTAGTCTGAATTTTCTTTTTTTTGCTTTATCATGATACTAACTACTTGAAGTCTTTGTTTTAAAACAACTTGGTAAATTATTTAACAAAAGATATGCGTTAATAGATTAAAGATTATAATCTGATGTCAACCACATCGTTAAGTTGTTTTTTTTTTTGTTGTAGATTTTTTATGATAAAAAAGTTTCATATAGAATCAATTTATATATTATTAAAATGACTGATAAAAATTTTTTTTTCAAATGAATTATAAATATTTAAAATTAATTTAAACATAATAATTGATTTAAAAATTTGTAAGTTTATTTTAAAAAGTTTTGTTGAGTGATTTTTATTTTATAAACAGAAATGAAAAAAAAAAAAATGTCCTGATGATTTGTATAAAAAATTCTCTGTAATTGTTTATAATATGTTATCAACTGTAATTTTTTTTTTTTTTTCATAATAGAATAAACAAAACTAAATTATAATTTTATAAATAAGCAAAAGAGTAATATGCGTAAGAAATTCCGTATATTTAACCAGAGTTATTTTTACTCGAATAAGCATGAAAATTATTATTGTTATTCCAAATTTGTACATGTCTACCCTCTTAAGTTGATAACTTTAGAATTTAAGTACGTTGACTTACAATAACTGTATGAAGACATAATTTACTTCATGGTAATATTGTTTAAAAAATTTTTACGATATAAAATTTTGCTTTCATATTACGTAATTTTGCATATGGATTATTTCTAAACAAAAATTTATTTCTCTCTCAAGATTTTTTCTTATTTCTTTATAAAATTATCAGTCTGTATATTTGTTTAATATTTTTTTTTGCTTTTCAAAATGTAATGCGAGATGTGGTTCATCTTTTTCATAGACCACACAGATTTTGAATGAAATAGTTATTTTTTTTTAAATCATAATTTTGGTAATGACTCATGATGATCTCAAAATTGTTTAAACATTAAACATTTAGTAAAGTCACTCATTATTTCTTTCATCTCATTAAAAATAGCGACATAATTTTAATAACTTTTTTAAATTAATTTTTAGAAATGTTTTAAAAATCATTCTTTGATTTGATTTTATATTTATAAATTTAAAAAATCGATAAATTTAAAAAATGAAATTCGATTATATAAATGTCAATCTGACCATCAAAAAAATTATCTGGTAATAATTTTACTTGCAATTTTTATTTTTATTTTTTACGTCCATCATTTTTTTATAACTATGACGACAATCATAACTTTTTTTTTTTTTTTATTATTTTCACATCATATATATATATAAATATGATTTACAGATTAAAAAATGAAAAAATATAAAAAATAAAATAAAGAGAATAAAAAATTTGTAATAAATATAGATAGGGTTGTGTATTGGAATATACAGAAAGATAAATTGAGAACGGAAATTCTCTGGATGTTTTCATAGAAAGCTTTGTCTATCAGAACAGTGACATGTTGGAAAATTATTTTCTCAGTTTATATTGATGTGTGTGAATTGTAAAGTCGGCTTTTAGACAAAAGGTCATTTCCGTTTGTGACACACGATCGGTAACACCCCCAAGACTTGTGCATCGTTTTTACTTGCTGTCATAAGAAAAAAAATCTGATACACATGTTACATTTTTTTTTTTTTTTTACGACTATATTTATTGTTATTTCTATTTTTTTTTTGGTTTCCTGACTTGTTAATATATAGACCCATAAACAAAATTTAATGTTTTTTTTTCCACATACTATATAGCTTCAAAATATTCGATATCAAATATCTTATTGATCAGTAATAATAATTTTTTAAATTCAATTTAATTTATGATTAAAAAATTATCATGAGATTTTTTATACTCAAATTATTTTAGTTAGCACATTGAGTTTATGATTATTGTACTGATAACCTTTTTTTTTTTTTTACAATCTTCATTGACATTTGCATTTTTATCTTTCACTGTCTTGACATTTCTCTGTGATATTTATATAATGTTATAACAACTACCCTTAAATTCATCAGAAAAAAAAAAGCGTAATTTTTTTTAATTCAATTTTTTTTTGATGTAATAAATTTACTGCTAAAATTACGAAATTGTTTTGTCTGCTGAATTTGAGACATGTTTCTTGTTTATTGATTAATATTGTTATCTAAATTATCAAATATTTTTAAATCTTTGACAATAACAAAAACTAAATTAATATTTATCATTTATTTCTCATTTTAAAAATAAAATTTCAAATTATTGTATATCAGAGGTGTTGAGAGTTTCTCAACAATATATATCTAAAGTCAATCTTTAAAGCACAAAATCTTTTGATCTTGTTGAAAAATATATAAAAAAAATAAAATATATATAAAAAAAAACCCTATAAACTTGCTCATAAAGAAAATGGATTTATAATGTGTCGGAAAATGTTTCAACAAATTATATTACATTGTCATACATGTGGTTAAAATTTATCTTTCTTGTCAATATTATATTATTTTTTTTGTATTTTCTAAATCTTACAAAAAAAAAAAAAAATGAAAAGGGTTGAATTTTATAAAAATATATATTCATGAGGGTTTTTATTTATTTATTTATTCATTTTCAAGAAACCCACTGGCTATTTGACGAATTTCTACCAATTTTGTTGGGTCAAGTAGACAAACAATATACAGAATAAATTTATATTCATGAGACTGCAAATTCCTAATATTTATCAAGATAAATTATTATTATTATTATTATTATATTTTCAATTAGATATATACATATATATTTTCCAAGTATCTGTATATATATATAAAAAATTTTGCGAGACAACTTTTGTGTCTCTTCAAAACTCATCACTCAAACTATTGCGTATACATCGCTTGTATTTTCAATGATGACAAATCCAAAAGGAAACTACACTCGCATATTGAATGCGTAAATATTATTATGCCAACTGTATAAAGAATCACATAACACCAACGTCAGTATAATTTTATTTTTCATTCTTGGTATTAAAATATCTGAAACGAAAAAAAAATAAAATAAAATAACTTGTGGAATTTCTTATCGATATTTTTATTGCACATTTTTTGTTTTTTTTTTGCTGGTTACTTGAAACCACGGTTGAGATATGTACTTATTAAGTTCCCATGTAAAAAATAAAATACAGTGTCAATAAATTTGTATAATAAGGTAAAAAATTTTTTAAAAGGATTTTGATAAATTATCAGGGACAATAATTTAAAAATTTAATTTAAGATATTGATCGAAAAATGACTTGTCATTTTAAATTTTCTCAAATAAAAAACTAAAAAATATATAAATTTAAATAAAAAAAAGCTTTCATCACAAGTTCAAAGCAATTATTTTGTTTAATTTACTTTAAAGTTTCGATTAAATTTTTCGTGTTAAAAGAGTAATATAACGAGAAAAAAAATAAAGTATAATCACACTGTATGGCTCATGTGTATTTTAAGGATAGTTATCGGTTTAAATCAAAGCACCAAGTTGCAAGTCCATTCTGGATCCGTGCTATGAGGGCGTGGAGAAACAGCCAACGGGGTGGTAAAAAAATAAAAAAAAATATTAAAAAAATATAATGTTGAAAAACGATATTATATACAGCACTTGAATGAAATCCCACAACCAGTAAGAACGGAAAAATGAAAAAAAAAAAAAAACATCACTCTTTTTTACCATAAAACTGTCGAGTAAAAAAATTTAAAAAAAAATTGTCTGATCCCTGCCGACGAATATGTCTCGGTCTTTCTGAAATCGATCAGATTTGCATTGTAAAAAAAAAAAAAAAAAAAAAACTTTAACATTATATACGCTGTCAAAAATATAACCATAAACCATTATTTGTCTGGCAAATTTTTTTATTTTTTAAAAATTTATTTACATGGATGATCGATCTATATTAATTGGCTTGAAATAAATCTGAAGACAAAAAAAATATATCGATCGTTACATCAGATAATTATATATATATTGTAAGGATAAAATAAAAATTATTTTGGTTAAAAAAAAAAAACAGCTTTTTTTAAAATAGACAGTGGGTTAGTCGTACTAAAATATCAACGACCTGTTGCATTGACTTTTATTTTTCATATCGATCTTTCTTTTACTACTTTTATTTAATAATATGGTCTCTTATTTCATTGATCCAAATTACTTTTTTTCATTTAAAATAGTTTCAATTAATTTTTATTTTTCATTCTAGCTAATTTTTAATTTTTATACTTTTTGAAAAGCTATATAAATTTATAAAGTACTTTATTTAAATTCAGGTTTTATAAAATATTAATAGAAAGAAAATTAAACTTTTTCATGACTTGAGTAAAATTGTCAATTATCTGGTCTTATTTTTAAAATAGCTTTTCACTGAATAATGAAATTTTTTTTATCGACATTCAGTGTCAAAGAAAATATATAAAAAAAAAGTAAATTTTCAAATCAAATTTAAACGTAAATTGTTAAATTTATTTATTTAAAATTAATCATAAGTTAATGAACTTTTTATACACATGAACTTGAAATTTAATTTTTTTTTTTTTTGTAATTATTAAACTTGCATGATAGTTTGCCCTTTGCAATAAAAAATTCTTGATATTTTCTACTATCTTTATATGTTATCCTGATGACAGAAACTTTTAAAACATTGCACTCTGTTACTCTACAGTTATCATTGTGTCTTCATTATTCTTATATCTTAAATAATATACTTTTCTCATGAAAAATAATATGACTCTATCGATTTTCTCATTTTACCATATTACATGACAATATGTTGAGGCTTGTTTAAACATATACATTTCAATTTTTTTACTAAAGTAACATATGTGTCTTGTTTTATCCTTCATAATATGAGTAATTTTTTTTCTTTATCTGTACATATGTTAACATCAAATATTGTACATGTATATTTCTTTACAATTCTTGATTTTCTGTCTTTTATTATTTCATTTAACAACGATGATATTTGTCTTTATATAAACATGTTGAAAACTTCCTCCATCAACTACTGGTCTCTTGATATTTGAACGAATTTTCTTTTTTTTGTTCATTTTTTTCTCTATAAAATGAGATAGATAATGTATTTTATGTTTTTTTTATTTATTTTCTAGATATAATATATCAGTTATTATAATGTTGGTATATTTTACATAAAAAATTGATCATGATTAAAATGAATCATAAGGAAAAGGATGAATGTTTAATCTTGTAATAGCATCAGAATCAAAATGGTTCTTCATCACGCTCTGGGCAAGATCGATTGATTAATTGATTGATTTATACATTGATAATCTATAAATGATTAATTTAATTTTCTTATCGTTATATCTTATTTCATCATTTTACAGTTTGCTTGTAGTTTTATGTAAAATTTAAACAACCAAATAACAATATCATCATCATAAATCATCTGATGATACCATGGTATTCTCAAAGTTTTTGTTGGTAGGATTTTTGTGACTAAACATGTTATGTTCTTCTGCTTGATAAGCAATAGTTTGACTTAGTTTACTATATAATCCACAAATGTTAGGATGAAAAAGAATCATTTTTCTATGAGACAGAACAACAAAAAAGTAAATTAGAATTAATTATGTTACATCTTGATTTTGTTAATTAATTGTGGTTTTAATGACGTTCTTCATTTCCATTCAATATCTTTTCTTTTTCGTGCTTTTTTTTTTTAACCGCATGTGAATCAATTTGATAGCTGTCTTTTGAAGTACCCAAGTGTGTATTTTTTAAAATGATACTATCATAATTGTTATTGTCATCAGTTTTAATATCAAAAAGTGGTAATCAAAGTTGCTTTTATCATGTGTAGTCACGTCATCATAAAAATGTATATGCTTTGTCTTCTCTATATAGACATTTTTTTTTTCTACGAAATAAAAATCTTATGACATCATTGTCATCATCATCATCATCATCATCATCATCACGCTCTGTAAATTAATAAAATAATATATACCTACACGCATTACAAATATTTAATCTGACAATTAAATTCACAATTATTCAAGGTTGTTAATATACTTGCATTGTAAAGAAATTTCTTATATTGTTACAAAATAATTACATAAATATATTTAAATAATATAAATAGAACAAAAAAAACATTTTTAATTATATTTTTGAAATTTAATAATTAATTTATATCATCAGCATTATTATTTCAAATAATCAATTTTT
>WSYQ01000695.1:0-17868 GCA_011426435.1 Lysiphlebus fabarum
ATCAAAAGCTAACCAATTTTCTCACTACTCTATCACTTTAACCATTTGATCTGGGGTGAATTAATTTGCAATTTTCTTTAAACATTTTGCAAGTATTTTTTTCTCTCATCAAGTCAAGTTCATCCCTTCAATCTATCTGATGTTAAATCGTTGGCTATGAGAATCAAAGTATGAATGCAAATTGTAAATTCTTATATGAACAATGGTAAAAAAAAAAAAATGATTTTATAAGATGAAAGATTAGCCACCAAGAAAACTACCTTGAAAGGTCTTTACTTATTTTCTCTGTCTATACTTTTTTTTTTTTTTTTTTTTTCATGAATTTTCTTATAATGTTCTCCATATCGTGCAGACAACCATCAATCCATCCATATATACTATAATTTTCAATTTTAAATTTTATATTAACAAAAAAAATAAATTTTATTTTTCTTTATTATTTATTTTTTTATAAAACAAAAATTAAATTAATTTTTTTTTTTTACAAATTGATTTATAAAAAATATAATTATACAATTATTAGTCAATAAAGAAAAATAAAATTATCAAAATAAAAAATAGTTAAATTGTTGAATTATATCTTCTTATTTACCCAAGCAAAAAAAAAATAAAAAATAAAAAATAAAATAAAAATTGCCAACGTTTGTTCGTTACTTTTAGACAAGATTCGAGTATATTATATATATAGCTATACCAACAAAACGTATATCGTTATCATTTCATCGTTTCGTATTTTTATTTTTATTTTTTTATATTTTTCACGATATATCCAGAGACTAAGAAAATAGAGAAAAATATATAAAGGGGTCGCTTTGAGACAGCCTTAATTCTGGCCTCGTCTTATCGACCGACAGATCAAGATCATTGTTCCATAAAATGAAATAAATAAAAAAAAAAATAAAAATAACCAAGGAAAAAATAAAAAAAAAATGACTTAACAAAATAAAAAATATATATAAGTATATTTATTTTTAATTAAAATTAAAATTAAAAATTAATAATTTATTTTTGATAAATAAATAAATATACAAAAGATTTTGATATAATTTTTTAAAATAAATATTTGTAACATGTTGTATATTAATTATCTAAAATAAATATATATATATATTGACAGTAGTTGTTATATATGTATATAAAATAATATGAAATTATAAATTTAAATCTGTATAATAATTTATTCCTTGAATGTTAAATTTGATATGAACATTTGTCAAAGGTATATGTTGCTTATTCATCTAGCGGCTTTTATATACATATTAGACATATTCACATGCTGTATATCATTATTCTTTGTATAAGTCATATATTCTATAATTATGTATACTAAATAATATATAAATATATATGTGAATATAATATATATAATGAAATCCTTGAAAGATATATACAGAGAGCATCATTAAGTTGCATTTAATTGAATGTAAACGTTTAGTATAATACTATATACTAGATAAATAATTTAACTATAAATTTATATATATTTATGTATATTATATCCATACAAATATTAATATATAAAATATGTATATAATGATGGTTTTAAGATGACAATTTAATGTTTTATTCAGTCATGCATTTATTGTCGCGTGCGGGGAGTCTTATGTCGGCAGATGGTACCTTTGTTGATATTTAAGAAATTAACTAATCCGTTAAAAGTTTATACATGTAATTAAAATTATTTTGAGTTTATAATATATATATATTTATTTTGTTGACAATCATGAAAAATAAGAAAATATAATAATAATATTGTTAATATATATTTACAATTTTGAAAAAAAAAAATAGTCTTAATATTTCGAAAATTTAAATTAGAATTTTTTCTGATAAAATTTATTAGAAATTTTCTAATTTATTTATCATGTGAAATATATGTGTTTAGTACTGGTGCAGTAGTGTAGTTATTAGTTATTATATATATTAAAATAGGAATTATAGAAAAAAAATTAATTTATTTTTTTATATTGTTAATTAATTTTAGGGCAACACTGAGCCATCACTTGTACTTTTTACGAGTGTTGTCCTGTTTGAATTAATTTTTTTATATTTTAAATGAAATTCAGGACAACACTCAGCCCATCACTTATACTTTTAAGAGTGTTGTCCTGTTTCAATTAATTTTTTTATATTTTAAATGAAATTCAGGACAACACTCAGCCCATCACGTATACTTTTAAGAGTGTTGTCCTGTTTCAATTGATTTTTTATATTTTAAATGAAATTCAGAACAAAATTGAGCCATCTTTGATACTCTTACAAGTGTTGTCCTGTTTGAATTAATTTTTTTATATTTTAAATATATTCCAGGACAAGACTCAATCTTTACTTGTATTTTTCGTACTCATATAATCCAATAAATTTTTTCATTTATACAAATATAATGTCGATATTGTTGATGGATTTGAAAGGTGTATTATTTTAATGACTTTCTTGGTATGTGATTCAAAATATAATATACGTTTTGCAAGTTTTCATTGGCGATTTACTAAGATAATTATGATGATGTGTGTTTTTTTTTTTTTTTTTTTTTTTTTGTATTTTATTAAACTAAAACATGTTATGGATCTGTGGGAAACATTCAAGTTTATTCACAAAATCTTTAAGGTAGTGGTAAAAATAAAAAAGAGTTATACCATACTCTGGTTGGTTGAGTTTGACCCCCTAATTATACGGTGCAACGGGCGCAATGTAAAATAGGGTCGAGGGTCAGGGTTGTCAGCTTCGCGAATAATTTGTATATTGTATAAATATATATAAATTAAAAAAAAAAAAAAAAAAAAAAAAAAAATCTCATACGATGATTTTTTTTTTTTTTACTCTTTAAGATAATCATTTTTATATACATGCGAAAAAAAAAATACATAAAACATTTATTAAGAATTTTTTTTTTTTTATCATATATTTAATAATTTTGTTTAAGATTATATTTAAAAAAAAATAAAAATATATAAATAATTTTAATTAAAATTATAATTTTATTATTATTAAATAATATTTATTATAAATTTATGAAAAAAAAAAAAAAATTTTAATAATCAAAATAAAGTTGTAGATAAAAATTAGATGAACGTGTATTTTTTTTTAAATAAAAAATGATCTTTGAGGTTTTTTTTTTTTTTTGTTATCTCGAGTATATTGAATTTTAAAATTGTATTTTTTTCAGTGTACAATATTTTGTGGTTTATTTTAACGAGTTGAGTAAAAATAATTTTAATAAAAAATAAAAAAAATATAGTGAGTTTGAATTGTAAGAATAATTTGTCCTCTCATCTATGAGCTATACCAGTTGGATTTATATATAAAAATGTTATATGCGTATGTGAATATGTTCTGAAACGTGAAACGTGACAAAAGTAACTAGTTTGCAATGTATGTTTGAATATATATCTATATATTTATACTTATACGTATACTATGTGGTTAAATCGCACGTTGGTAAAACTTGAAACGTGAATTACGTGGGCAAATGTCACCTTTACTTTGTATACTGTATTCAACTAGAAACGAAACAGTAAAAACGTGTTACAAAGAGACAAAAATTTTTTATTTTTTTAATTTTTTTTATATCTATAAAAATAAAGAGACAATTGTTACGTTAAATAAGATAAGAAAAGACAAGATAATTCGAATAAACTTTTATGTAAAAAATTAAATAATTCTTAAATTTATATGACAATTTATTTTTTTTTATTTTAAATTAATATAAATAAATGATGATTTTTTTTTGACACTTGTTTATTTTTCAATTAGATTGTTTTTTTTTTTTTTCTTTTATATCGAAGCAGAATAAAATTTTAAAATGACTTCATTTGGGTTAGGTATGAAAAATTTTTAGGTTATAGTTTCATTTGTGGATTTTTTTTTACCGACAAAATAGAAAAGAAGACTTTGTTAGCTATAGAAAATTTTAATTAAATTTTTTTTGTTTATTTTATTTTTTTTCTTCTATATCTAATTTTTAATTTTAATTTTTTTTATTATAAAATTGCCCCAGGTGGATTGCCTATTTTTCACTAGATATACATATATGCATTGCAAAAAATTTTTTTTATTTTTATTCTCACTATTATTGCTATTTTAAAAAAATAATAATTATTATTTTTTTTTTATTTTTTTTGACAAGTGATAAATGTTTTTCATTTTCCACAAGTATTCAATGTGTGTACTGATGAATTTTTTTATTTTTTATTTTGTTTTTGTATATTGAATATTTTTTATTTTTTTTTTTTTTGTTGTCTGAATATGTATATTTGATTTTAAGCTTTTATTAAATTTTTTTTTTTTTAGTGACAAATACTGATAAACTTATTTTAATTTAACTATAAATATAAAATTTATAAAATTAAATTGAATAATAATTTATTATAAAAATATATATATTTTATTTTATTTTTTCATAAAATTAATGTTGGAAAAATTTTAAAAATCAATCGATCAAAAATTGAGAAATATTTCTCTGCACTCAGTTAATTATTTCGAAGAAAAAAAAAAAACACGAGACGAGAAGATATGGTATTTGAAAATTTCCATTTACCATAAGATAAGATATCAGATTTTATGGTAAAATCATTGAGTATATTGTCTGCATGTTATGAAAATGAGTTAAAACATTATAATTTTCTTTTATTAATGAATCAGTTTATTTTATCGATTCATATATTTATTTATTTTTTCAATTTTATATACTTTAATTTTATCCATTTTTTTTTTTCTTTTATTACATTTTGACTCTTTTTTTTTTTTAAAAAAACATAAATGAAGTACAGACTTTATATGCCCTACAGATATAAACATATAATGTCGAAAGTACAGTATTATAAACATATATATATATATATATTTGAAAAAAAAATATATATGATGAACGATCAGATATGTTCCCACACATTGGTTCATTGTAACAAGTTGTGGGCGGTTATATGAAGGTTTCATGAGACCCCTGAGGAACCATTCGGACCCCCTAATCATTGACCCATTCTTTTCCTATCTCAAAAAATGTATGCAATGATTTTTTTTTTTTGGTTTTTGTTTTTTTGAACCAGTATTATTATTGATAAAATTTTTATTATTTTTTGATAATTTTGTGTCATCTGGTTGGTCATCAGTAAATTATTTGTAGCAATTATTAATATAAAAGTTTGAAGATTTGAATCGTTTGAAATTTATAATGTTGGTCATCAGGATGAAATATTTTTTAGAGTTTGTTTCGTTGGGTTTTTTTTTTTATCTCTATATTGTTCAGCATATATAATTTTTAGTATATTTCATGTATTTTTTTTTATTTTTTGTTGAAACTGCTTTTTTGACAAGTGAAAAAATTAAATAAAAAATATATTTACACCTGTTTTTTTTTTTATATAGTTTGTACATGTACTAACTTGAACTTTAACGACAATAAAGTGTTTAAAGTAATATCATTTGTATCAAAAGTTGTCTGTTTGAATTTACCATGATGAGAAATTTTTATATTAAATTTTTAAAATTGTTTTTCTTCAAAATGACTTGTTCAAAAGATTTGAAATTTTTACAAGGGTTAGATATTAACTCCCTCAAAAGATTTTAAGTCCAAATTTTTTAAAATTTAAATTTTTTTTTAGATCTATTGAAAATTAAATTGGGTATCATGTCTCCTTAATTCTAGAAATTTTTTTTTAACAATCTAAAATTTGTTGAAAAAATTAATGAATATTTTTTGTTACTCTTTTAATTCCAGTCAATAATTTTTGTATAAATTTTAATTGATTATTTTTCAATTAAACTGATTTATTTTTGTAATTTTTAAATATAACTGTATATAGTTTATATTTTTTTTTATTATTTTTTATACAAAAAATATATAAATTTTATTATATACTTATATTAACAATACAATAAATATATATCAATAAAAGTTATAAAATATTGTATTTTGTCATAAATAGATGTATAGAATTTGATGAAAATCCCATTGAGAAATATAATATCCTTGAATATTATTATATTGTGCAAAATACGGAAATTGGAAAATTTTCAGACACCGATTTCCTCTGTCAATATAATACATAATAAATATTGACTTTATATATAAATATAAAAAATAAAAAATAATATTATATAAATATAAATATAATATTTTTTTATTTTTTTTCAATAATATATATCGTTAATTATTTAATTAATTAGTTGTGTGAATATTGCGTGTTTTTAAATCGTCAATTTTATATGTATAATATTAATAAAAATTTCTTGTTGAAAAATTTTTTAAAATTGTAAAATCATTAACTGGCGTGTTCTTGTTAAATTAATGTTTTTTATATTTGTGCTATATCATGTTTCATTGAACCAAAAACTTGTAAAATACTCATCTACATTGACATAATTTTATAATGATAAAAAATTATTAATTATTATTACATTCACATAAAATAAAAATGTCAATTTGATATATAGAAAAAAAATTTAAAATTCTTGGCAATTTTTTTTTTGATTTGATAGCTGTAGGTTTTTTTTTTTTTCTTTTGATTTTTTAGTATAAATTATTACTTGCTCATATTGAAAATAAACTAAAATTTTCTATTGTTAAAAATATAAATAATTCAATAAGATTGATGTATTATACTAATATTTTATAATACAATATGATGGAAATTTTTTTTTTTTTCTATTATCTTGTTTATTTAGTTTTTCTTCATTGATCAATTTTTCTAACCACATTAAAGTGATGCAATCTCAAGACTTTTGTTTATTTTTTTATTTATTTTTCTTTCAAACAAACCAAACAAACCGTGAATGAAAAAAAAAAAATTGCAAGAGCAAGCATGAGTGTTTCCACTTTAGAAAATCGTCTTAAACTGAGTAATGACGTAACAATTTTATGGTTCACTTTTCTTTTTATACCTTCATCTACTTATTTTTATTTACCAATTTGTTTTTTTTTTAATTTTTTTTTTCTTTTTGATTATTATTATTTTTTATAAATAACAAGTAAAATTTTATTTGTCAATTTATTTATAATTTATATTTATATATTTAAATTTTTTATTATTTTTTTTTTTTATATAAATTTTTTGATATTATTACAAAAATTATTTAGTAGAACTGAAAAAAATATAAATATAAAATATTGATTATTGATCATAAAATTATACTATCAATATAATTAGCAGAAAGAAAAAAAATTTATAAAAAAAAATTTAATGTGTTTAAAATAACTACCATTAAATGTACATGAAAAAAAAAAAAAAAAAAAAATTAAAATAACATACATTGTTGTATTTGTCTTTACATTAAACCATGTGTTATTTTATTTTTTTTTTATTTATTTTTAAAGTAAAAAATATATTTTTTTAACTAACACTTTTGGTTTGTCTGGATCTTTTTTCCATTTTTTAATTACATTTTTTTTTTTTTTTTTTAACAGTCAAGTACCAAAAACAAATACAATTTAAAAAATAAAAGTACATTGAGTTTTGTATACATATATATATACGTAAATAAAAAAATAAAAAAACAATTAGAAAAAACCAAAAAAAAATAATATATATCGGGTTCACTAAACAATGTGATAAATCTCGCTATCGTGTAGAACGTTGGTAGAGAAAACATTACACGACCTCGTCTATATAAAGAGGCAAATTTTTTTTTTTTTTTTTTATAAATATATAATATATATATAAATTTTTTATTTTGTTTATATATATATTTATACATGATACATACGCATTCTGAAGAGAGAAAAAGTAATACAAAATATAACTACTATATACCAGTGGACAAACTAAGAAATTTATACGATAAACTCAATAACGATATTAACAATATATAACACACATACATTTATATATAATACATAAATAAATATAAATATTTATGTATATATGTATAATGTACAAGTACCATATATGTTTGAAGGGATTTTACTTGGAATAATGTGAAGTAAAAGTACAAGAGACAAGTTTAAAATAAAAAAAATAAAAAAATTAAAATAAAAAAAAAAAAAGCTGAGGGAATAACGTTAGCCCTTTTTTTTTTTTTACTTATTTTTATTTAAACCAATAAACCAAACAACTTGTGGGTTACGAAGGTTTGATTTAAATATGTCGAACACAAAAGAACGAGAACCAATGTCGAGACTTGAGTCAAGAAGATCCAAGTGGTACTGGAGCTCATTCCATCGAGTACGATCAAGAGAATCGATTTCAAATTCACAAATTTACTATACCATGATGGAAATATTTGAACGTTTCTTCATTCATATGCATCTCGTTAAATCCACCTTTTAGATATATATATATTTCTATGCTCTTCCAACATACAACCCTCTTATAATAGACCAACGTAAAAGTTTTTAAAATTCAATCACGTTTTAAAAAAATTTTTTTTAATTTTTTTTTATTTTACGAAAAAATAAAAACGTTTTTATTTTTTCTGGATAAATGTAAAATGACAAAAAAAAAAAAATTAATGATAAATGTAAAAATAGTAAATTTTTAATATATAAAAGTGATAAAAAAATAAATAATTTATATTCAAGTTTTTTATTTATTGAGTTAAAGAATTGATATAAAAAAATTAACTGTTTATTATTGGTAAATATTAATATGTGTTTTGAAATAATAACAATAATTCAAGGTCATGTGCCTAAATATTATAAAAAAATATATTTTTTATTATATTATTTGATTATAATTAGTAAAATGGGTATGTTATTACCAGATGAGACTTATGAAGAACGTAAAATATGCAAAAGTGAAAGTTTTAATAATAATAATTTATTAAAAAGTGATATTAATAATATTAATACAATTAAAACACTTGATATTTTTAAAAAATGTGATGATTTTCTTAAAATATATAATATTAAACCAGATTTTTTTTGTCGTCATCAAGAACGTATTGAATTACAAAATTTTTTACTTCAAAGATCATCAAAATTAATAACAGGTAAATTATTATTTTTTTTTTTTTATTGATAAAATAATTTAATTTAATTTTTTTTATTATTATTAAAAATATAATTAATTAAATATTTTTTTTATTTTTGTTTTAAATTTTTAATACAATTTAATTTTTTTCTGTAAATTTGTTTTATAATTTTTATTTAAAAAATTATATCATACTGGATATATAAAAATTAATTACAAAAATATATATATATATATAAATAAATGATAAAATTCAATTGAGCTAAATAACATTGTAATGATGATACTTTTAACAATATTTTAAGTTATATAGTGACTAAAAGTTTCCATTTACCGTGAAGCTGATTTCTTTTAGCTTTACTTTTTTAAACTTGTTGGCATTTCAACAGACAGACTTACTGTGTTTTTGTATAGCTTTAATCTTCCACTGTCGAGTAATTTTTTTATTTATATATATATATATTTATACGAAGTAAACGATATTATGTATATAGCAAGTAAAAAAATAAAAAAAAAAAAAAAAGGATAAAAGCATGCTTTTACCCCAAGCATCAAGCGTCAAGGGCTTTTTCGTCGTCTTTTTATCTATACCGCCATATATATATTTTTTTTTTTTCTATATATTATATACAAGATTGGCTTTAGTTTTTTATTTTTTTTTTTAGAGATATATACATAGTACATATATATAGTCTTTGTTGTATCTACATTATTGCAACTTAAAATAATAGTAAAATTATTTTTTATATATTTTAAACAACGAAATGTGTTTTTGTAATTTTTATTGATAAACAAACAGTATATTGTTTATTGATAATTAATTATTTATTTATTTTATTTTTTTTTGTTAAATTTAAAAGCTTAATAATAGTGCATTTTAATGATGCAACTGCAAATGCTGAGTTTGAGTAAATTAAAAATAATTGTTAACTTTTAGGGGGAAATTAAAGTATTGTAATTTTTATCAATGAAAATTATAAAAATTAAATTAAATTTATTATTTTTATATATTAATTAAAGTGCTATTTAATAGTTTTTACATTGTTTTATTTTTCAAATATATAACAATTTTTAAATGAAATTTTAATTTAAATTTTTTTAAATTTACAATATTGTAGATTTATTTTATTAAAAATATTAAATATACATTTTATTTTTATGATTTGTGTAAATATAAAAAGCTTAATAACAAATCAATTTTGATATTGATATTTTTTTTTTTAGTTTAAATTATGATGAATTTGTTTGAAAGGTCCAGATGGTTTTGATTAATTTGCATTGAATGAATATGTAGGTTAAAAAATAAATTTAGATAATTATTGAAATTGCAAATTATTTTTTATTTATACAAAATATTATTTAACAAGATTAACTATTTATAATTTATTTTAAGTTTTTTTTACATTTTATATTTTTGTTAAATGAATATCTACATATAGTTTGATAATTTTCAAAGCCAATAAATTAATTTTCAAGTCAATTAAGGTAGGATGACATGTTATTAAAGGTTACGTTATCACAGACACCTAATTATAGATTAAATTTGTAGATTAAATTATTGAATAATCTATATATAAATTTACTTGATGAATAAAAAATATTTATTGCTAATGAAAATATTAATTATAATTTTATTATTTTTTAAATTGCATTTAAATATTGATAATTATTAATTAAATTTTATTTAAATATTTAAAATTCATGTGGTAAATTATTTATATATTTTTTTTATTGTTAATTTAATAAAAATTATAAATTTAATTATAATTTTGATGCAAAAAATAAATGTCTTTATAGACCTGTCAAAAGTAAAGTTGAATGAAAAAATAATAACAATTGAAAAATGTGTGTTTCATGACAGACTGTATATTTATTTAATTTTTTATTTTTATATTTTTTTTTGTATAAAAAATATAAATGGAATGTGCGACAGGTGTGTTTCTATATATCATAAATCAACATTCTCATTTTGATTATATTCTTCGTGTTGAAAATATTATCAATATTCGACAAAAACGAAAAACTCATTTAAACTAATGACAATAAGACGTGTTTATATTTATTATTATTATTATTATTATTTTTTTTTAAATTTTAAAATTATATTCTTATATTTATGATAAATTTTCTAGCAAAATTATATCACGTGTGTTTACCATTAACTTGAGTAATGATAATATTTCAACTGCATATTTATTAATTTTTTTTATAAAAAAAAAATTGTTGATTATAAATATGGGAATTTTTATTTTTATTTTTTCATTAATATTTTAATTGTATTTGTCAATATATAAATAGTATATCGAATTTATTAATAATTATATTAAATTTTTATTAAAAAAATATTATATTTATTTATTTTTATTTTTTTTATTTGAAATTGGAAATTTAAAATAATGTTTAATTTACATATGTAAAATTACTTCAATGTATATTTTTTTATTTTTTTTTATGATTATTATACAAATAATTGGATTAAATTATTTAAAATATTTCGATAAAAAAATAAATAAAAATATTTTAGTAAAATAATATATATATTGGTAAATTTCTTTTTTTATTATAATTATTTTCTTATTTGTGAAAATTTTTTTAAAATAATTTTAAAAGCTTAAAGTTTGTTTGATTTTTATTTATAAAATTTTAAAATTAATTTTATTTATAAATTAACAATTTGATAATTCTAAAAATAAAATTAATTTAAAAATTCTATAAATTATAAATAACTTAAACCTAATTTATCACTTAAATATTACATTCAATATTACCAATTTTAATTTGATAATTTCAAGTATAAATAAAATCATTAAAACTACCTTGATTTATTTAAAAATAATAAAATTATTTTATAAATTTACATACAAATATGTCTGTTGAAATACGTAATAATAATTATTGACTAATTTATATATAAAATTGGTAATAATCAAAACATCACAGATATAGATGTATGATTAGTATAGATTATTGATTACAAAATACAAATTAAAATATAAATATATAAATACATAGAAATAATATATATTTGTATATTTTTATATATATATTTTGTATTTATCTAAAATTGAGTGCACGTACGTTAAAATCCATGGTTGATGCCAAATTCATGCATATATAAGGCACGAAAATTTTCGATGTATATATATTTCTATATGTATTTATGCGTTAACACAAACTCGATGGTTATTTCCAAAACCAAAGTGAGACAGTTACCAATGTTGTTGTAACATTTGCAAATTGTATATCTATTTACGCATAGCACGTACAATTTGTACCTGCTTTTGCATTCCATTGCTTTTGCATCCCTTTTCTCTTCAACCCCATTGATTTTTATTTATTTTTTTATTTTATTTATTTATTTAACTTGCACGTATTTAAAAATATCCTATACATGGATATATATATATATATTTTTTTTTTTTTTTTTTTTTTTTGTTATAAAATTTTACTATTATCAGTGTGTTGTATTGTGTGAATCACTATACAGTAAATACACAAATACATGAAAACCATATCTGCCAATGTGGTTAACATAAATTTGCATTCTGTCGAGTACATTTTTTTATGTTAAATTATACCGTAAAAACGATTTTCAAAAATTTTATTTCAGTTTAATTTAATTTATTTACGTGATAGAATATAAGAGAATATATAAAATTGAAAAAAAAAATATACAATTAAAAATATACTGTCACAAAATTTACAAAAAAAAAAAAAAAAACTTTTGAATATATTTTTTTGTGTAAAATTTTAATTAATGTTTGTTTTATTGATAAATTTTAATTGAAAGTTTATTTATAAAAAATTGACTTTAAATTTTAATTTTATTACTTTGAATAATGCGATTATTAAATATTTATTTTGAATAATTTTTCTTTTATTTTAATATGTATATAAGTTTTTTATTGATTTTATTTTTTTTATTATTAATTAAAAATGATGAAATATAAAATTATATATTTTTTTTATTTTTTCAATAGCTTCATTTTGTGAGATTATATTTTTAATGTCAATAAATGTATATTGTATTATTCAAACGTTGAAAATATATATACTATAGAAAGAGACTAAGTGTAGTATATCGATATCACATACTAATTTGGTCTAATTAATTTGTACATAAATGTGAACGTCAATTATACATTGCATACGTGAAATTTTGTCGTGAAATATTTCATGGACTATCTGTATTGAACTTGAAAATTGAGTTACTTTATATCCATTCAACCTTTTTAATTGATTTAAAGTTGATTATCTATAGACCTTTTGATCAATTCAAAATAAAAAAAAAATACATATATATATATATATATTTCAATGAGCTGTAGTTTTTTTTAAATTTATTATAAAAGATAGTTGGAAATTAATTTGATAAAAAAGATGAATAAATAGATGAATGAATAAATAATTAACAAAAAAATTAAATAGAAAATTACATATATATATATAAGCATTAGTTATTATGCAAAAAAAAAATTAATAATACTTAATATCTGAGATAATTTATTCACTCTTGTATATACATAAACTTTTTTTCTTACAAAAAAAAAAAAATATAAATTTTAAAATAATTTAGCTCTAAGCTTCCTACTTGGTACAAACATTTCCGAGTATATTAAGTTTAACTCCCTTATAATACATAACATGTATTTTAGACAAGCATATCCGTGTTATGAATTATATTTGCAATTAAAATTGCTTAGATGGCGGAAAAAAAAAAACAATTAAAAATTTAAAAAAAAAAAAATACGAGTCGCGTGGTACAAGTTTTTCCTGCTGGGATAAAGAAAATTGTCGGTATATTTTTCTATAAAAGACTGAAAATAAATTGATAAAAAAAAATTATATAGACAAGAGTAACAATAATAATATTGATAATAAATAAAAATGGGTAAATAAAAATACTTGTTTGAAGATAAAAGAAAAAAATATATATTTATCAAGCCAACTGAGTAAGGCAGATCTCATTCGTTGTGTGACATTGGACCACAAAAAAATTTAAAAAAAAAAAAAGAGTTGAATGCTGGGATACATATAAATCACGATCAAAAGTATACCTCCAACGAAAACACACATATATTTACAAAAAAATAAAATGTAAAAAAAAAAATATCAACGAAATGAACGAAGAATGGCTACTGCACTTTTGCAACACTCTCATCGCTTCCGATTCTTTTCATCTCTATCATTTACAATGGTACATCACACTGATGGTCATTGTTACTTTTTTTTTTTTTTTTTTTCACAACTCACCTTCATTCTCGATTGCACTTTTTTTACATCCCTATACTTGGTTTTTTTTATATTTTTTTTTTATCACATTTTTACACTTGCTTTCTGATCGATTCTGTGCCAGGTTATATTAACTTACACCATTTGGTGACCAAAAAAAAAACAAATATAATTTGGTAAATTATCTTTGAAATTTATTTTAATTTATTTTATTGTTAAATATAATTTATAAAAATACATTATTTATAATTGGTATAGATTTGATTATTATTAATTATAATTGTATAATCAAAAAGTATTTTTATTTTTTTATGATTTTTTTTTTTTTTAAATTAATGATCAAATGCATCATTATTTTATATAAAAAATATATACTTGTGTATATTTATCAGTTATACAATTAATAATTATTTTGATATAATAAATTATTATTAATTTTATTTGGTAAAAAAAAAAATTTTTAAATGAATTTAATATAGAAATTTTTTAGAAACTTTTTTTTTTTTTCAAATCAATAAATATTTGATTTATTTTTAATTATATTTATTGATATTAGTATAATTAATTTTAAAAAATTTATATATTTAAAATGACAATAATTTTTTTTTTATCAATAAAAAAATGAAAAAAATTTAAATTAAATTTATATTTCACATCTGTTGACCTTTGAATGCAAACTGATAAATTTAATTCTTCAATTCCCTCAATCTGACATGAATGCAAATTTTTTTTTTTTTGTTACAAAAAAATTTAAAAAAAACATATTGCAAAGACGAATAGATAATAATAATAATAAAAAAAAAAAAATTTTGTAATATAAAACCTGATGGAGATTGGCAACGACAGATTGAAGCAATTTTAGGTTAAGAAATATGAAAATCGATTCGTCATTCGTTGAAGACCCGGAAAATCCAGTTAAGGAAAATGCACCGATATAATTTGCTCGGTCGATTAGACCACGACGATAAAAATTGTCTCTATTTTTTATTTTTTAACACCTTATTTTTTTTTTTTTTAACACTTCAGCATGAATCGTGTATAAAAATAGTAAATTTATTGAAAAAATTGAACCCAACTATTCATTATATACGTATAAATATTTAAATTTAGTTATTTTTTTTTTTTTTATTTATTAAATAATATATTATTCATTAAATATTTTAAAAAATTATTTAGTAAAATATAAAAATATTTTTATACAAAGAAATTGCTCATAGCTATTTACTTTGTTTAAAATAAAAATATAAAAAAAAAATTTATATTTGCAAAACGGTACTTGACAAATGAAGCAAAGAAAAGTCGTCAAACATACAGTAAAAATAAATATATATTTTTTTAAAAATAATATAATAAAGAAAAAAATTTTTTTATTTACAAAAAATTTAAAGTAAAAAAAGGGTTAAATGTACAAAATTTAGTTTTAGACTTGCATATAGTATATTTATATATGTTGAGGATGTATTTTTTGATCTTTCTGGACGTTGAATTGTAAGTTTATATATTTATACAAGAAAAGTACCCAATGGAGAAGCATTTTTGTTGATGTAACTGCTTTAGAAATCAAGAGAAGTAAAAAAGAATACGCATACTTGATAAAAAAAAAACGAAAACTTCTCAGGATTTCGAGATCTATATGGAGGAAAAAAAAATATAAATATAAAAAAAATTGTCGAGCAAGTTCTTTGCCAAGCTCACGTTTCCAAAGTAAAGTTATAATGTGTGTTCCGTTTCTGAATAACTTGAAATCAAACATAAGTCGTTAAAAACAAAAAAAAAAAAAAAAAAATAGCAAAAAAAATAAATAAATTCTCAGTGAATTTTTTTAAGAAAATTATTGTAATTTTTATTTAATTTATATAAAAAAATTTACATTAAAAAAAATATATATAAAACAATAAAATGTAATTTTTTTTTTAAATTTTTCATATTTTTGATGGTATTTATATATAATATCGTAAAAAAAATTTTAAAGAATTTTTCTTTAATATGTAATCGAGCATGTAATGAATAATTTCATGTTCTGGAAAATGATAAGATGTTTGAAATATAATATCAACCACTACTATGGACAATTTGCTTTTAAGAAAATTGAAAAATATTATAGTAAAAAGTGTTACATGTATATAATATCATAAATTTTTTTTTTATCAATATAAAAATTCAATGGTTTTTATTTTTTATTTTTTTTTTTATCAATATTACAATATGATTGATGAAAAAATTTGAAAGAAAAATGTGCATTTTTGCAATGATAATTTAATCAAACAAAAAAATATCAAAATATAAATTTTAAATTTACGAAAATATGGGTCTTTTGGACCTTGGGATCTGTTTCGTTTAACAATAACTCACTTTTGTTTGACATTGGGACCAATGTCGTTTTGTTTTTAGTCACGTAAAATTGTCCAATTTTCAGTTGTATGCACAAATTGCAGTTAACTCGAAATGCCAATTCAATTTCATATGGTAAAAAAAAAAAAAAAAATAAAAAATTCAACTAACAAATACTCGATTGAACTCGATTAATGTGCTTTTTTTTTTTATTCATAATTTTTATCGTTTTTTTTTTTTTTTTACATTCTCTCACTATATATATTTTGTTATGCTCAACTTCCTGCCATAGATTTTTTTTGTTGATTGGAAATTCTACATGTTTCTACCACAAATTTAATTTTTTATTTTTTTTTATTGAATTTTAATATTTAATTTAGATTTGAAACTATATAGAGAAAAATAAATGGTTAAATTTAAACTCTTTTTTTTTTTTTTGGTTGTATGGAGGGAATAATATTCAGTATAAAAAGAAAATTTATTTTGAATTTTTGAATGATCAAAATGATTGAATTGTTTCGAAAAATTAAAGATAATTTTTTGTAGAGCAGAAATTTTGAAATATTTTTCGATGATTTTGATAATAAATCGAAAGATAATCTGTTTATAATGATACGTTTAAATTTGTAACTATAAATGAAATAAATAAGGCCCATTTTTATTCTGCAATCGATAAATTATCGTTTGTTTTTTTGTGTCGATAGGTTAAGTTTCAACAGACTTCTTATTTACCGATCTGGGTCTTGTGATGGGGCCTCATACTGTAAAATTCTTGATCGATGAAGAATCGGGGTAAGGAGAAATATTATATTTGAAATGTATGTTTATCGAGAGTGCAGATATATCCAGAAAAAAAATTAAAAAATTAAAAAAAAAATCTGTATCAAAACCGGTTAACACTGGTTTGCACAATGATATCTACCTTCAACTCTTTGGTTCTCCAGTTATAAACCACTGCAAATTTAAATGTTATACAGTGTATATTTTATTAACTTTTTTTTATTTTTGCAATCTAAAGATAACGGAGTAAAAATTAAAACCGATATTATACATGTAGAAATTTTTAAAAGCTTGCATATATAAAAATTAGAAAAAAAAAAAAAAAAAAAAAAAAAAAAAAAAAAAAAAAAACAAAATTAATTCAAATATTAACGTTTGAAAATTGCATCTCAATACTTGAGAATAATTTATAATTAAAATAAAAAAAAGCATCATGTAAACTTTGCATAGTTAAAAAAAGAAAAAGATAAAAAAAAATACGAGTTGGTCTCAAGTGATCGTCAGCTTTACAAAACAGAAAGCTTCTCGCAGGTTTCAATATTACCTTTACTTCATCATCTCGTCTCTTATCGGAAATCTCTTTTCCACCTCTGGACCACTCTTTCATATCAAGTACTTT
>WSYQ01000696.1:0-104713 GCA_011426435.1 Lysiphlebus fabarum
CGTGATTATAATTTAGATACATTATGTACAACAATATTAAATACTAAAAAAAATACAATAATAAATATAAAACCAAATGAATGTTCATTATATTATAATTGTATTGATAATATATTTCGTTTAATAAAATTAACAATGATTGAAACAAGTTATATATTATCATTAATATGTGAAATGAATATAATACCATTATCATTACAAATAACATGTATTGCTGGTAATACATTAACACGTACATTAAATATTGGACGTTTAGAAAGAAATGATTATTTATTACTTCATGCATTTTATAAAAAAAATTATATATTACCAGATCGTATTATAAATGATAAAAATAATAAAATAACAATTAAAAAAAAAACAACAACATTTACTGGTGGTCTTGTACTTGATCCAATAAAAGGTTATTATGATGAATTAATATTATTAATGGATTTTAATTCATTATATCCATCAATAATACAAGAATATAATTTATGTTTTTCAACAATACATGGTGTATGTTATCGTAAATTTGATGATATATTAGATGATTTACCAAAAGATGATATTGAAATTGGTATAATACCAACACAAATATGTAAACTTGTTGAAAGTCGTCGTCAAGTTAAAAAATTATTAAATATACAAAATTTATCACAAGATTTAAAAATGCAATATAATATACGTCAATTAGCATTAAAATTAACAGCAAATTCAATGTATGGTTGTCTTGGTTCATCAAATTGTCGTTTTTATGCAAAAAATTTAGCAGCAATTGTTACAATGAAAGGACGTGAAATATTACAAAATACAAAATGTTTTGTTGAAAAATTAAATTATCAAGTTATTTATGGTGATACTGATTCAATTATGATTAATAGTAAAATGATTAATTATGATGATGCATATTTAATTGCTAAAAAAATTAAATATGAAGTTAATAAATTATATAAAGGTATTGAATTAGATATTGATGGTTTATTTAAATATATGTTATTATTAAATAAAAAAAAATATGCAGCTAAAACAATTAATAAATTAACAAATGGTAATTATACATATAATATTGAAATTAAAGGTTTAGATGTTATTAGAAGAGATTGGAGTCAACTTGCATGTGATAATGGTAAAAAAATTATAAATATATTATTTAATGATGAAACAATTGAAGAAAAAACATGTAAAATACGTAAATTATTAGAAAATTTATCAAATGATATTAATAATAATAAATTACCATTATCATCATATATTATAACAAAAACATTATGTAAAAATCCATCAGATTATATTAATATTAATAATCAACCACATGTTTCAATTGCTAAAAGATTAAATAAAAAAGGTGGTAGAATGTATAAAAAAAATGATACTGTACCATATATTATTTGTTTAGATAATACTGATAAATCATCAATGGAACGTGCATATCATATTGATGAATTTAATAATAATAATAATAATAATAATAATATATTAAAAATTGATATTGATTATTATTTACGTTGTCAAATTATTCCTGTTATTGAACGTATAACATCAGTAATACAAGGTCTTGATGGTTATTTTCTTGCTAATTGTCTTGGTATTGAAAATTATAAAGATACAAAAACTTTACAATTAAAAATGTCTATTAATGATAATAATAATAATGATAATGAATTTGATAATATATTTAAAAAATTTGAAAATTGTGAACCATTTGAATTTACATGTCAAAATAATAATTGTAATTCAATTATTAAAATTAATCATTTTATGAATAATAATAATGATGATAATGATGATGATGAAATTAAAAAACCAGTTATGCTTGAATGTATTGATAAAAATTGTAAATTATCACCATGGAAATATGTTGATGTTATACAAAATAATTTAGAAATTTGTATTAAATCAAAAATTGATAAATATTATCAACAAATTGTTTATTGTCAAAATTCTGAATGTTCAATGTATACTAAAAAATTTAATATTACTGAAAAAAATAGATTACCAGTATGTATTAAATGTAAAAAAACAACAATCAAAAGAGAATATACTGAAACTGATTTTTTTAATCAACTTAATTTTTATCAATATATATTTGATTCAAATCAAGGTTCATCTAATATTAATACAATTAAAAAATTAAAAGAACAACAAATTCAAAATAAATCATTATATCCAGATGATATGATGAAAGCTTGTAAACAATTGAATGAATTTTCAAGTTTATATATCAAACGTAATGCTTATACAAATATTAATTTTGATAACATATATTTTTTTACTAAAAAAAAATTTTGGAATCCAATTGAAATTGCTGATAAATTTTCCAAAGATAATCCTGGACAAGAATTTCATAATAATCGTTTAAAATTTAATAAAATGGCTGAATCATTTACTAAATTTTCCACAAATAATTCTCAACAATAATCATTGTTTTTCATTTTTTATAATTAATAATAATAATAATAATAATAAGTTTTCATTTTTTTTTTTCTATTTTATTGTTTGTATTTTTTAATTTAAATAACTTGATTAATGAATAAATAAAATAATTTTATTTCATATTTATTATGTATATTATTTTATTTTTATTTAAAAAATATAGGTATAAAATTAAATTGATAAAATTTCACATAAATTTATGTATTTGGAAGTATTATTTCTCCTTCAGAAATATTTATATTTGACATGTAAAAATTATAAGGTAAATAATTTTGAATAGTTGTAGGTATAGAATTGTAACAAGTTGTATTTTTTTCTCTAAATATATTATTGTTGTCATTATTAATAATGACTGGTGTTGATCCAATCTCATTTTGATAAACTGTTGTTCTTTCTGGGCGAACAAATAATGTATATCAGTTTCGAAAACTTTTTTTTCAGTCATCTTTACCGAGTAATATTCGCATTTTTCTGAATCAACGATTTTGTAAGTCGCAGGCCCGAAAACTTATTTTTTAGTGGGCGAACAAATATCGTATAAGCAGTTCTGAAAACGTGTTTTTGAATCATCTTTGCCGAAAAATATACGCTTTTTTTTCAATCGATTTTGTAAGTCGCAGGCCTGAGAAACTTATTTTTTAGTGGGCGAACAAATATTGTATAAGCAGTTTTGAAAACGTGTTTTTGGGACATTTTTGCCAAGTGATATTTGCATTTTTTTTATTCGATTTTGTATGTCGCAGGCCTTCTTATTTTGTTGGCGAACAAATAATGTATAGGCAGGTTTGATAACGTGTTTTTGAGTCATCTTTGCCGAGTAATATTCGCATTCTTTTCAATCGATTTTGTAAGTCGCAGGCCTAAAAAACTTATTTTTTGGTGCACGAACAAATAATGTATAAGCATTTTTGAAAACGTGTTCTTAAATCATCTTTGCCGAGTAGTATTCGCATTTTTCTGAATCAACGATTTTGTAAGTCGCAGGCCCGAAAAATTATTCTTTAGTGGACAAACAAATATCGTATAAGCAGTTCTAAATACGTGTTTTTGAATCATCTTTGCCGAGTGATACACGCTTTTTTTTCAATCGATTTTGTAAGTCGCAGGCCTGAGGAACTTTTTTTTTAGTGGGCGAACAAATAATGTATATCAGTTTTGAAAACGTGTTTTTCAGTCATCTTTACCGAGTAATATTCGCATTTTTCTGAATCAACGATTTTGTAAGTCGCAGGCCCGAAAACTTATTTTTTAGTGGGCGAACAAATATCGTATAAGCAGTTCTGAAAACGTGTTTTTGAATCATCTTTGCCGAAAAATATACGTTTTTTTTTCAATCGATTTTGTAAGTCGCAGGCCTGAGAAACTTATTTTTTAGTGGGCGAACAAATATTGTATAAGCAGTTTTGAAAACGTGTTTTTGGGACATTTTTGCCAAGTGATATTTGCATTTTTTTTATTCGATTTTGTATGTCGCAGGCCTTCTTATTTTGTTGGCGAACAAATAATGTATAGGCAGGTTTGATAACGTGTTTTTGAGTCATCTTTGCCGAGTAATATTCGCATTCTTTTCAATCGATTTTGTAAGTCGCAGGCCTAAAATCTTATTTTTTGGTGCACGAACAAATAATGTTTAAGCATTTTTGAAAACGTGTTCTTAAATTATCTTTGCCGAGTAGTATTCGCATTTTTCTGAATCAACGATTTTGTAAGTCGCAGGCCCGAAAAATTATTCTTTAGTGGACAAACAAATATCGTATAAGCAGTTCTAAATACGTGTTTTTGAATCATCTTTGCCGAGTGATACACGCTTTTTTTTCAATCGATTTTGTAAGTCGCAGGCCTGAGGAACTTTTTTTTTAGTGGGCGAACAAATAATGTATATCAGTTTTGAAAACGTGTTTTTCAGTCATCTTTACCGAGTAATATTCGCATTTTTCTGAATCAACGATTTCGTAAGTCGCACACCCGAAAACTTATTCTTTAGTGGGCGAACAAATATCGTATAAGCAGTTCTGAAAACGTGTTTTTGAATCATCTTTGCCGAGTAATATTTGCTTTTTTGTTATTCAATTTTGTAAGTCGCAGGCCTGAAATACTTATTCTATAGTGATCGAACAAATTATATATAAGCAGTTTTGACAACGTGTTTTTGAGTCATCTTTGCCGAGTAATATTCGAATTTTTTTCATTCGATTTTGTGAGTCACAAGCCTCCAGAACTTTGTTCTTTCTGGGCGAACAAATAATGTATATCAGTTTTGAAAACGTGTTTTTGGGACATTTTTGCCAAGTGATATTCGGATTTTTTTTATTTGATTTTGTATGTCGCAGGCCTTCTTATTTTGTTGGCGAACAAATAATGTATAGGCAGGTTTGATAACGTGTTTTTGAGTCATCTTTGCCGAGTAATATTCGCATTCTTTTCAATCGATTTTGTAAGTCGCAGGCCTGAGATACTTATTTTTTTGTATGCGAACAAATAATGTATAAGCAGTTTTGAAAACGTTTTTTTGGGTCATCTTTGCCGAGTAATATTCGAATTTTTTTCATTCGATTTTGTGAGTCGCAGGCCTGAGAAACTTCTTGTTTTGTGGTTGAACAAATATTGTATAAGCAGTTCTGAAAACGTGTTTTTGAGTCATCTTTGCCGAGTAATATTTGCTTTTTTGTTATTCGATTTTGTAAGTCGCAGGCCTGAAATACTTATTCTATAGTGATCGAACAAATTATATATAAGCAGTTTTGACAACGTGTTTTTGAGTCATCTTTGCCGAGTAATATTCGAATTTTTTTCATTCGATTTTGTGAGTCACAAGCCTCCAGAACTTTGTTCTTTCTGGGCGAACAAATAATGTATATCAGTTTTGAAAACGTGTTTTTGGGACATTTTTGCCAAGTGATATTCGCATTTTTTTTATTCGATTTTGTATGTCGCAGGCCTTCTTATTTTGTTGGCGAACAAATAATGTATAGGCAGGTTTGATAACAATTTTGTCAATCAACGATTTTGTAAGTCGCAGGCCCGAAAACTTATTCTTTAGTGGGCGAACAAATATCGTATAGGCAGTTCTGAAAGCGTGTTTTTGAATCATCTTTGCCGAGTAATATACACTTTTTTTTCAATCGATTTTGTAAGTCGCAGGCCTAAGAAACTTATTTTTTAGTGGGCGAACAAATATTGTATAAGCAGTTTTGAAAACGTGTTTTTGAGTCATCTTTGCCGAGTAATATTTGCTTTTTTGTTATTCGATTTTGTAAGTCGCAGGCCTGAAATACTTATTTTATAGTGATCGAACAAATTATATATAAGCAGTTTTGACAACGTGTTTTTGAGTCATCTTTGCCGAGTAATATTCGAATTTTTTTCATTCGATTTTGTGAGTCACAAGCCTCCAGAACTTTGTTCTTTCTGGGCGAACAAATAATGTATATCAGTTTCGAAAACTTTTTTTTCAGTCATCTTTACCGAGTAATATTCGCATTTTTCTGAATCAACGATTTTGTAAGTCGCAGGCCCGAAAACTTATTTTTTAGTGGGCGAACAAATATCGTATAAGCAGTTCTGAAAACGTGTTTTTGAATCATCTTTGCCGAAAAATATACGCTTTTTTTTCAATCGATTTTGTAAGTCGCAGGCCTGAGAAACTTATTTTTTAGTGGGCGAACAAATATTGTATAAGCAGTTTTGAAAACGTGTTTTTGGGACATTTTTGCCAAGTGATATTTGCATTTTTTTTATTCGATTTTGTATGTCGCAGGCCTTCTTATTTTGTTGGCGAACAAATAATGTATAGGCAGGTTTGATAACGTGTTTTTGAGTCATCTTTGCCGAGTAATATTCGCATTCTTTTCAATCGATTTTGTAAGTCGCAGGCCTAAAAAACTTATTTTTTGGTGCACGAACAAATAATGTATAAGCATTTTTGAAAACGTGTTCTTAAATCATCTTTGCCGAGTAGTATTCGCATTTTTCTGAATCAACGATTTTGTAAGTCGCAGGCCCGAAAAATTATTCTTTAGTGGACAAACAAATATCGTATAAGCAGTTCTAAATACGTGTTTTTGAATCATCTTTGCCGAGTGATACACGTTTTTTTTTCAATCGATTTTGTAAGTCGCAGGCCTGAGAAACTTCTTTCTTTGTGGGCGAACAAATTATATATAAGCAGTTTTGACAACGTGTTTTTGAGTCATCTTTACCGAGTAATATTCGCATTTTTCTCAATCAACTATTTTGTAAGTCGCAGGCCCGAAAACTTATTCGTTAGTGGGCGAACAAATATCGTATAAGCAGTTCTAAATACGTGTTTTTGAATCATCTTTGCCGAGTGATACACGTTTTTTTTTCAATCGATTTTGTAAGTCGCAGGCCTGAGGAATTTTTTTTTTAGTGGGCGAACAAATAATGTATATCAGTTTTGAAAACGTGTTTTTCAGTCATCTTTACCGAGTTATATTCGCATTTTTCTGAATCAACGATTTTGTAAGTCGCAGGCCCGAAAACTTATTCGTTAGTGGGCGAACAAATATCGTATAAGCAGTTCTAAATACGTGTTTTTGAATCATCTTTGCCGAGTGATACACGTTTTTTTTTCATTCGATTTTGTGAGTCACAAGCCTCCAGAACTTTGTTCTTTCTGGGCGAACAAATAATGTATATCAGTTTTGAAAACGTGTTTTTGAGTCATCTTTACCGAGTAATATTCGCATTTTTCTCAATCAACTATTTTGTAAGTCGCAGGCCCGAAAACTTATTCGTTAGTGGGCGAACAAATATCGTATAAGCAGTTCTAAATACGTGTTTTTGAATCATCTTTGCCGAGTGATACACGTTTTTTTTTCAATCGATTTTGTAAGTCGCAGGCCTGAGAAACTTATTTTTTAGTGGGCGAACAAATATTGTATAAGCAGTTTTGACAACGTGTTTTTGAGTCATCTTTGCCGAGTAATATTCGAATTTTTTTCATTCGATTTTGTGAGTCACAAGCCTCCAGAACTTTGTTCTTTCTGGGCGAACAAATAATGTATATCAGTTTTGAAAACGTGTTTTTGGGACATTTTTGCCAAGTGATATTCGGATTTTTTTTATTTGATTTTGTATGTCGCAGGCCTTCTTATTTTGTTGGCGAACAAATAATGTATAGGCAGGTTTGATAACGTGTTTTTGAGTCATCTTTGCCGAGTAATATTCGAATTTTTTTCAATCGATTTTGTGAGTCACAAGCCTCCAGAACTTTGTTCTTTCTGGGCGAACAAATAATGTATATCAGTTTCGAAAACTTTTTTTTCAGTCATCTTTACCGAGTTATATTCGCATTTTTCTGAATCAACGATTTTGTAAGTCGCAGGCCCGAAAACTTATTCTTTAGTGGGCGAACAAATATCGTATAAGCAGTTCTGAAAACGTGTTTTTGAATCATCTTTGCCGAGTAATATACGCTTTTTTTTCAATCGATTTTGTAAGTCGCAGGCCTGAGAAACTTATTTTTTAGTGGGCGAACAAATATTGTATAAGCAGTTTTGACAACGTGTTTTTGAGTCATCTTTGCCGAGTAATATTCGAATTTTTTTCATTCGATTTTGTGAGTCACAAGCCTCCAGAACTTTGTTCTTTCTGGGCGAACAAATAATGTATATCAGTTTTGAAAACGTGTTTTTGGGACATTTTTGCCAAGTGATATTCGGATTTTTTTTATTTGATTTTGTATGTCGCAGGCCTTCTTATTTTGTTGGCGAACAAATAATGTATAGGCAGGTTTGATAACGTGTTTTTGAGTCATCTTTGCCGAGTAATATTCGCATTCTTTTCAATCGATTTTGTAAGTCGCAGGCCTGAGATACTTATTTTTTTGTGGGCGAACAAATAATGTATAAGCAGTTTTGAAAACGTGTTTTTGGGTCATCTTTGCCGAGTAATATTCGAATTTTTTTCATTCGATTTTGTGAGTCGCAGGCCTGAGAAACTTCTTGTTTTGTGGTTGAACAAATATTGTATAAGCAGTTCTGAAAACGTGTTTTTGAGTCATCTTTGCCGAGTAATATTTGCTTTTTTGTTATTCGATTTTGTAAGTCGCAGGCCTGAAATACTTATTCTATAGTGATCGAACAAATTATATATAAGCAGTTTTGACAACGTGTTTTTGAATCATCTTTGCCGAGTAATATACGCTTTTTTTTCAATCGATTTTGTAAGTCGCAGGCCTGAGAAACTTATTTTTTAGTGGGCGAACAAATATTGTATAAGCAGTTTTGAAAACGTGTTTTTGGGTCATCTTTGCCGAGTAATATTCGAATTTTTTTCATTTGATTTTGTGAGTCGCAGGCCTGAGAAACTTCTTGTTTTGTGGGCGAACAAATATTGTATAAGCAGTTCTGAAAACGTGTTTTTGAGTCATCTTTGCCGAGTAATATTCGCATTCTTTTCAATCGATTTTGTAAGTCGCAGGCCTAAAAAACTTATTTTTTGGTGCACGAACAAATAATGTATAAGCATTTTTGAAAACGTGTTCTTAAATCATCTTTGCCGAGTAGTATTCGCATTTTTCTGAATCAACGATTTTGTAAGTCGCAGGCCCGAAAAATTATTCTTTAGTGGACAAACAAATATCGTATAAGCAGTTCTAAATACGTGTTTTTGAATCATCTTTGCCGAGTGATACACGCTTTTTTTTCAATCGATTTTGTAAGTCGCAGGCCTGAGGAACTTTTTTTTTAGTGGGCGAACAAATAATGTATATCAGTTTTGAAAACGTGTTTTTCAGTCATCTTTACCGAGTAATATTCGCATTTTTCTGAATCAACGATTTCGTAAGTCGCACACCCGAAAACTTATTCTTTAGTGGGCGAACAAATATCGTATAAGCAGTTCTGAAAACGTGTTTTTGAATCATCTTTGCCGAGTAATATTTGCTTTTTTGTTATTCAATTTTGTAAGTCGCAGGCCTGAAATACTTATTCTATAGTGATCGAACAAATTATATATAAGCAGTTTTGACAACGTGTTTTTGAGTCATCTTTGCCGAGTAATATTCGAATTTTTTTCATTCGATTTTGTGAGTCACAAGCCTCCAGAACTTTGTTCTTTCTGGGCGAACAAATAATGTATATCAGTTTTGAAAACGTGTTTTTGGGACATTTTTGCCAAGTGATATTCGGATTTTTTTTATTTGATTTTGTATGTCGCAGGCCTTCTTATTTTGTTGGCGAACAAATAATGTATAGGCAGGTTTGATAACGTGTTTTTGAGTCATCTTTGCCGAGTAATATTCGCATTCTTTTCAATCGATTTTGTAAGTCGCAGGCCTGAGATACTTATTTTTTTGTATGCGAACAAATAATGTATAAGCAGTTTTGAAAACGTTTTTTTGGGTCATCTTTGCCGAGTAATATTCGAATTTTTTTCATTCGATTTTGTGAGTCGCAGGCCTGAGAAACTTCTTGTTTTGTGGTTGAACAAATATTGTATAAGCAGTTCTGAAAACGTGTTTTTGAGTCATCTTTGCCGATTAATATTTGCTTTTTTGTTATTCGATTTTGTAAGTCGCAGGCCTGAAATACTTATTCTATAGTGATCGAACAAATTATATATAAGCAGTTTTGACAACGTGTTTTTGAGTCATCTTTGCCGAGTAATATTCGAATTTTTTTCATTCGATTTTGTGAGTCACAAGCCTCCAGAACTTTGTTCTTTCTGGGCGAACAAATAATGTATATCAGTTTTGAAAACGTGTTTTTGGGACATTTTTGCCAAGTGATATTCGCATTTTTTTTATTCGATTTTGTATGTCGCAGGCCTTCTTATTTTGTTGGCGAACAAATAATGTATAGGCAGGTTTGATAACAATTTTGTCAATCAACGATTTTGTAAGTCGCAGGCCCGAAAACTTATTCTTTAGTGGGCGAACAAATATCGTATAGGCAGTTCTGAAAGCGTGTTTTTGAATCATCTTTGCCGAGTAATATACACTTTTTTTTCAATCGATTTTGTAAGTCGCAGGCCTAAGAAACTTATTTTTTAGTGGGCGAACAAATATTGTATAAGCAGTTTTGAAAACGTGTTTTTGAGTCATCTTTGCCGAGTAATATTTGCTTTTTTGTTATTCGATTTTGTAAGTCGCAGGCCTGAAATACTTATTCTATAGTGATCGAACAAATTATATATAAGCAGTTTTGACAACGTGTTTTTGAGTCATCTTTGCCGAGTAATATTCGAATTTTTTTCATTCGATTTTGTGAGTCACAAGCCTCCAGAACTTTGTTCTTTCTGGGCGAACAAATAATGTATATCAGTTTCGAAAACTTTTTTTTCAGTCATCTTTACCGAGTAATATTCGCATTTTTCTGAATCAACGATTTTGTAAGTCGCAGGCCCGAAAACTTATTTTTTAGTGGGCGAACAAATATCGTATAAGCAGTTCTGAAAACGTGTTTTTGAATCATCTTTGCCGAAAAATATACGCTTTTTTTTCAATCGATTTTGTAAGTCGCAGGCCTGAGAAACTTATTTTTTAGTGGGCGAACAAATATTGTATAAGCAGTTTTGAAAACGTGTTTTTGGGACATTTTTGCCAAGTGATATTTGCATTTTTTTTATTCGATTTTGTATGTCGCAGGCCTTCTTATTTTGTTGGCGAACAAATAATGTATAGGCAGGTTTGATAACGTGTTTTTGAGTCATCTTTGCCGAGTAATATTCGCATTCTTTTCAATCGATTTTGTAAGTCGCAGGCCTAAAAAACTTATTTTTTGGTGCACGAACAAATAATGTATAAGCATTTTTGAAAACGTGTTCTTAAATCATCTTTGCCGAGTAGTATTCGCATTTTTCTGAATCAACGATTTTGTAAGTCGCAGGCCCGAAAAATTATTCTTTAGTGGACAAACAAATATCGTATAAGCAGTTCTAAATACGTGTTTTTGAATCATCTTTGCCGAGTGATACACGTTTTTTTTTCAATCGATTTTGTAAGTCGCAGGCCTGAGAAACTTCTTTCTTTGTGGGCGAACAAATTATATATAAGCAGTTTTGACAACGTGTTTTTGAGTCATCTTTACCGAGTAATATTCGCATTTTTCTCAATCAACTATTTTGTAAGTCGCAGGCCCGAAAACTTATTCGTTAGTGGGCGAACAAATATCGTATAAGCAGTTCTAAATACGTGTTTTTGAATCATCTTTGCCGAGTGATACACGCTTTTTTTTTCAATCGATTTTGTAAGTCGCAGGCCTGAGGAATTTTTTTTTTAGTGGGCGAACAAATAATGTATATCAGTTTTGAAAACGTGTTTTTCAGTCATCTTTACCGAGTTATATTCGCATTTTTCTGAATCAACGATTTTGTAAGTCGCAGGCCCGAAAACTTATTCGTTAGTGGGCGAACAAATATCGTATAAGCAGTTCTAAATACGTGTTTTTGAATCATCTTTGCCGAGTGATACACGTTTTTTTTTCATTCGATTTTGTGAGTCACAAGCCTCCAGAACTTTGTTCTTTCTGGGCGAACAAATAATGTATATCAGTTTTGAAAACGTGTTTTTGAGTCATCTTTACCGAGTAATATTCGCATTTTTCTCAATCAACTATTTTGTAAGTCGCAGGCCCGAAAACTTATTCGTTAGTGGGCGAACAAATATCGTATAAGCAGTTCTAAATACGTGTTTTTGAATCATCTTTGCCGAGTGATACACGTTTTTTTTTCAATCGATTTTGTAAGTCGCAGGCCTGAGAAACTTATTTTTTAGTGGGCGAACAAATATTGTATAAGCAGTTTTGACAACGTGTTTTTGAGTCATCTTTGCCGAGTAATATTCGAATTTTTTTCATTCGATTTTGTGAGTCACAAGCCTCCAGAACTTTGTTCTTTCTGGGCGAACAAATAATGTATATCAGTTTTGAAAACGTGTTTTTGGGACATTTTTGCCAAGTGATATTCGGATTTTTTTTATTTGATTTTGTATGTCGCAGGCCTTCTTATTTTGTTGGCGAACAAATAATGTATAGGCAGGTTTGATAACGTGTTTTTGAGTCATCTTTGCCGAGTAATATTCGAATTTTTTTCAATCGATTTTGTGAGTCACAAGCCTCCAGAACTTTGTTCTTTCTGGGCGAACAAATAATGTATATCAGTTTCGAAAACTTTTTTTTCAGTCATCTTTACCGAGTTATATTCGCATTTTTCTGAATCAACGATTTTGTAAGTCGCACGCCCGAAAACTTATTCTTTAGTGGGCGAACAAATATCGTATAAGCAGTTCTGAAAACGTGTTTTTGAATCATCTTTGCCGAGTAATATACGCTTTTTTTTCAATCGATTTTGTAAGTCGCAGGCCTGAGAAACTTATTTTTTAGTGGGCGAACAAATATTGTATAAGCAGTTTTGACAACGTGTTTTTGAGTCATCTTTGCCGAGTAATATTCGAATTTTTTTCATTCGATTTTGTGAGTCACAAGCCTCCAGAACTTTGTTCTTTCTGGGCGAACAAATAATGTATATCAGTTTTGAAAACGTGTTTTTGGGACATTTTTGCCAAGTGATATTCGGATTTTTTTTATTTGATTTTGTATGTCGCAGGCCTTCTTATTTTGTTGGCGAACAAATAATGTATAGGCAGGTTTGATAACGTGTTTTTGAGTCATCTTTGCCGAGTAATATTCGCATTCTTTTCAATCGATTTTGTAAGTCGCAGGCCTGAGATACTTATTTTTTTGTGGGCGAACAAATAATGTATAAGCAGTTTTGAAAACGTGTTTTTGGGTCATCTTTGCCGAGTAATATTCGAATTTTTTTCATTCGATTTTGTGAGTCGCAGGCCTGAGAAACTTCTTGTTTTGTGGTTGAACAAATATTGTATAAGCAGTTCTGAAAACGTGTTTTTGAGTCATCTTTGCCGAGTAATATTTGCTTTTTTGTTATTCGATTTTGTAAGTCGCAGGCCTGAAATACTTATTCTATAGTGATCGAACAAATTATATATAAGCAGTTTTGACAACGTGTTTTTGAATCATCTTTGCCGAGTAATATACGCTTTTTTTCAATCGATTTTGTAAGTCGCAGGCCTGAGAAACTTATTTTTTAGTGGGCGAACAAATATTGTATAAGCAGTTTTGAAAACGTGTTTTTGGGTCATCTTTGCCGAGTAATATTCGAATTTTTTTCATTTGATTTTGTGAGTCGCAGGCCTGAGAAACTTCTTGTTTTGTGGGCGAACAAATATTGTATAAGCAGTTCTGAAAACGTGTTTTTGAGTCATCTTTGCCGAGTAATATTCGCATTCTTTTCAATCGATTTTGTAAGTCGCAGGCCTAAAAAACTTATTTTTTGGTGCACGAACAAATAATGTATAAGCATTTTTGAAAACGTGTTCTTAAATCATCTTTGCCGAGTAGTATTCGCATTTTTCTGAATCAACGATTTTGTAAGTCGCAGGCCCGAAAAATTATTCTTTAGTGGACAAACAAATATCGTATAAGCAGTTCTAAATACGTGTTTTTGAATCATCTTTGCCGAGTGATACACGCTTTTTTTTCAATCGATTTTGTAAGTCGCAGGCCTGAGGAACTTTTTTTTTAGTGGGCGAACAAATAATGTATAAGCAGTTTTGACAACGTGTTTTTGAGTCATCTTTGCCGAGTAATATTCGCAATTTTGTCAATCAACGATTTTGTAAGTCGCAGGACCGAAAACTTATTCTTTAGTGGGCGAACAAATATCGTATAGGCAGTTTTGAAAACGTGTTTTTGAGTCATCGTTGCCGAGTAATATTCGAATTTTTTTCATTCGATTTTGTGAGTCACAAGCCTCCAGAACTTTGTTCTTTCTGGGCGAACAAATAATGTATATCAGTTTTGAAAACGTGTTTTTGGGACATTTTTGCCAAGTGATATTCGCATTTTTTTTATTCGATTTTGTATGTCGCAGGCCTTCTTATTTTGTTGGCGAACAAATAATGTATAGGCAGGTTTGATAACGTGTTTTTGATTCATCTTTGCCGAGTAATATACGCATTTTTTTCAATCGATATTGTAAGTCGCAGGCCTGAGATACTTATTTTTTTGTGGGCGAACAAATAATGTATAAGCAGTTTTGAAAACGTGTTTTTGGGTCATCTTTGCCGAGTAATATTCGAATTTTTTTCATTCGATTTTGTGAGTCGCAGGCCTGAGAAACTTCTTGTTTTGTGGGCGAACAAATATTGTATAAGCAGTTCTGAAAACGTGTTTTTGAGTCATCTTTGCCGAGTAATATTTGCTTTTTTGTTATTCGATTTTGTAAGTCGCAGGCCTGAAATACTTATTCTATAGTGATCGAACAAATTATATAAAAGCAGTTTTGACAACGTGTTTTTGAATCATCTTTGCCGAGTAATATACGCTTTTTTTTCAATCGATTTTGTAAGTCGCAGGCCTGAGAAACTTATTTTTTAGTGGGCGAACAAATATTGTATAAGCAGTTTTGAAAACGTGTTTTTGAGTTATTTTTGCCAAGTGATATTCGCATTTTTTTTATTCGATTTTGTATGTCGCAGGCCTTCTTATTTTGTTGGCGAACAAATAATGTATAAGCAGTTCTGAAAACGTGTTTTTGAATCATCTTTGCCGAGTAATATACGCTTTTTTTTCAATCGATTTTGTGAGTCGCAGGCCTGAGAAACTTATTTTTTAGTGGGCGAACAAATATTGTATAAGCAGTTCTGAAAACGTGTTTTTGGGTCATTTTTGCCAAGTGATATTCGCATTTTTTTTATTCGATTTTGTATGTCGCAGGCCTCCAGAACTTTGTTCTTTCTGGGCAAACAAATAATGTGTATCAGTTTTGAAAACGTGTTTTTGGGACATTTTTGCCAAGTGATATTCGCATTTTTTTTATTCGATTTTGTATGTCGCAGGCCTTCTTATTTTGTTGGCGAACAAATAATGTATAAGCAGTTTTAAAAACAATTTTGTCAATCAACGATTTTGTAAGTCGCAGGCCCGAAAACTTATTCTTTAGTGGGCGAACAAATATCGTATAGGCAGTTCTGAAAGCGTGTTTTTGAATCATCTTTGCCGAGTAATATACGCTTTTTTTTCAATCGATTTTGTGAGTCGCAGGCCTGAGAAACTTATTTTTAAGTGGGCGAACAAATATTGTATAAGCAGTTTTGAAAACGTGTTTTTGGGTCATTTTTGCCAAGTGATATTCGCATTTTTTTTATTCGATTTTGTATGTCGCAGGCCTTCTTATTTTGTTGGCGAACAAATAATGTATAGGCAGGTTTGATAACGTGTTTCTGAGTCATCTTTGCCGAGTAATATACGCTTTTTTTTCGATCGATTTTGTAAGTCGCAGGCCTGAGAAACTTATTTTTTAGTGGGCGAACAAATATTGTATAAGCAGTTCTGAAAACGTGTTTTTGGGTCATTTTTGCCAAGTGATATTCGCATTTTTTTTATTCGATTTTGTATGTCGCAGGCCTTCTTATTTTGTTGGCGAACAAATAATGTATAGGCAGTTTTGATAACGTGTTTTTGATTCATCTTTGCCGAGTAATATACGCATTTTTTTCAATCGATATTGTAAGTCGCAGGCCTGAGATACTTATTTTTTTGTGGGCGAACAAATAATGTATAAGCAGTTTTGAAAACGTGTTTTTGGGTCATCTTTGCCGAGTAATATTCGAATTTTTTTTATTCGATTTTGTGAGTCGCAGGCCTGAGAAACTTCTTGTTTTGTGGGCGAACAAATATTGTATAAGCAGTTCTGAAAACGTGTTTTTGAGTCATCTTTGCCGAGTAATATTTGCTTTTTTGTTATTCGATTTTGTAAGTCGCAGGCCTGAAATACTTATTCTATAGTGATCGAACAAATTATATATAAGCAGTTTTGACAACGTGTTTTTGAGTCATCTTTACCGAGTAATATTCGCATTTTTCTCAATCAACGATTTTGTAAGTAGCAGGCCCGAAAACTTATTCTTTAGTGGGCGAACAAATATCGTATAAGCAGTTCTGAAAACGTGTTTTTGAATCATCTTTGCCGAGTAATATACGCTTTTTTTTCAATCGATTTTGTAAGTCGCAGGCCTGAGAAACTTATTTTTTAGTGGGCGAACAAATATTGTATAAGCAGTTTTGAAAACGTGTCTTTGAGTTATTTTTGCCAAGTGATATTCGCATTTTTTCTATTCGATTTTGTATGTCGCAGGCCTTCTTATTTTGTTGGCGAACAAATAATGTATAAGCAGTTCTGAAAACGTGTTTTTGAATCATCTTTGCCGAGTAATATACGCTTTTTTTTCAATCGATTTTGTGAGTCGCAGGCCTGAGAAACTTATTTTTTAGTGGGCGAACAAATATTGTATAAGCAGTTTTGAAAACGTGTTTTTGGGTCATTTTTGCCAAGTGATATTCGCATTTTTTTTATTCGATTTTGTATGTCGCAGGCCTTCTTATTTTGTTGGCGAACAAATAATGTATAAGCAGTTTTAAAAACAATTTTGTCAATCAACGATTTTGTAAGTCGCAGGCCCGAAAACTTATTCTTTAGTGGGCGAACAAATATCGTATAGGCAGTTCTGAAAGCGTGTTTTTGAATCATCTTTGCCGAGTAATATACGCTTTTTTTTCAATCGATTTTGTGAGTCGCAGGCCTGAGAAACTTATTTTTAAGTGGGCGAACAAATATTGTATAAGCAGTTTTGAAAACGTGTTTTTGGGTCATTTTTGCCAAGTGATATTCGCATTTTTTTTATTCGATTTTGTATGTCGCAGGCCTTCTTATTTTGTTGGCGAACAAATAATGTATAGGCAGGTTTGATAACGTGTTTCTGAGTCATCTTTGCCGAGTAATATACGCTTTTTTTTCGATCGATTTTGTAAGTCGCAGGCCTGAGAAACTTATTTTTTAGTGGGCGAACAAATATTGTATAAGCAGTTCTGAAAACGTGTTTTTGGGTCATTTTTGCCAAGTGATATTCGCATTTTTTTTATTCGATTTTGTATGTCGCAGGCCTTCTTATTTTGTTGGCGAACAAATAATGTATAGGCAGTTTTGATAACGTGTTTTTGATTCATCTTTGCCGAGTAATATACGCATTTTTTTCAATCGATATTGTAAGTCGCAGGCCTGAGATACTTATTTTTTTGTGGGCGAACAAATAATGTATAAGCAGTTTTGAAAACGTGTTTTTGGTCATCTTTGCCGAGTAATATTTGCTTTTTTGTTGATCGATTTTGTAAGTCGCAGGCCTGAAATACTTATTCTATAGTGATCGAACAAATTATATATAAGCAGTTTTGACAACGTGTTTTTGAGTCATCTTTGCCGAGTAATATTCGAATTTTTTTCATTCGATTTTGTGAGTCACAAGCCTCCAGAACTTTGTTCTTTCTGGGCGAACAAATAATGTATATCAGTTTTGAAAACGTGTTTTTGAGTCATCTTTACCGAGTAATATTCGCATTTTTCTCAATCAACTATTTTGTAAGTCGCAGGCCCGAAAACTTATTCGTTAGTGGGCGAACAAATATCGTATAAGCAGTTCTAAATACGTGTTTTTGAATCATCTTTGCCGAGTGATACACGTTTTTTTTCAATCGATTTTGTAAGTCGCAGGCCTGAGGAATTTTTTTTTTAGTGGGCGAACAAATAATGTATATCAGTTTTGAAAACGTGTTTTTCAGTCATCTTTACCGAGTAATATTCGCATTTTTCTGAATCAACGATTTTGTAAGTCGCAGGCCCGAAAACTTATTCTTTAGTGGGCGAACAAATATCGTATAAGCAGTTCTGAAAACGTGTTTTTGAATCATCTTTGCCGAGTAATATACGCTTTTTTTTCAATCGATTTTGTAAGTCGCAGGCCTGAGAAACTTATTTTTTAGTGGGCGAACAAATATTGTATAAGCAGTTTTGAAAACGTGTTTTTGGGACATTTTTGCCAAGTGATATTCGCATTTTTTTTATTCGATTTTGTATGTCGCAGGCCTTCTTATTTTGTTGGCGAACAAATAATGTATAGGCAGGTTTGATAACGTGTTTTTGATTCATCTTTTCCGAGTAATATACGCATTTTTTTCAATCGATATTGTAAGTCGCAGGCCTGAGATACTTATTTTTTTGTGGGCGAACAAATAATGTATAAGCAGTTTTGAAAACGTGTTTTTGGGTCATCTTTGCCGAGTAATATTCGAATTTTTTTCATTCGATTTTGTGAGTCGCAGGCCTGAGAAACTTCTTGTTTTGTGGTTGAACAAATATTGTATAAGCAGTTCTGAAAACGTGTTTTTGAGTCATCTTTGCCGAGTAATATTTGCTTTTTTGTTATTCGATTTTGTAAGTCGCAGGCCTGAAATACTTATTCTATAGTGATCGAACAAATTATATATAAGCAGTTTTGACAACGTGTTTTTGAGTCATCTTTGCCGAGTAATATTCGAATTTTTTTCATTCGATTTTGTGAGTCACAAGCCTCCAGAACTTTGTTCTTTCTGGGCGAACAAATAATGTATATCAGTTTCGAAAACTTTTTTTTCAGTCATCTTTACCGAGTAATATTCGCATTTTTCTGAATCAACGATTTTGTAAGTCGCAGGCCCGAAAACTTATTTTTTAGTGGGCGAACAAATATCGTATAAGCAGTTCTGAAAACGTGTTTTTGAATCATCTTTGCCGAGTAATATACGCTTTTTTTTCAATCGATTTTGTAAGTCGCAGGCCTGAGAAACTTATTTTTTAGTGGGCGAACAAATATTGTATAAGCAGTTTTGAAAACGTGTTTTTGGGACATTTTTGCCAAGTGATATTTGCATTTTTTTTATTCGATTTTGTATGTCGCAGGCCTTCTTATTTTGTTGGCGAACAAATAATGTATAGGCAGGTTTGATAACGTGTTTTTGAGTCATCTTTGCCGAGTAATATTCGCATTCTTTTCAATCGATTTTGTAAGTCGCAGGCCTAAAAAACTTATTTTTTGGTGCACGAACAAATAATGTATAAGCATTTTTGAAAACGTGTTCTTAAATCATCTTTGCCGAGTAGTATTCGCATTTTTCTGAATCAACGATTTTGTAAGTCGCAGGCCCGAAAAATTATTCTTTAGTGGACAAACAAATATCGTATAAGCAGTTCTAAATACGTGTTTTTGAATCATCTTTGCCGAGTAATATACGCTTTTTTTTCAATCGATTTTGTAAGTCGCAGGCCTGAGAAACTTATTTTTTAGTGGGCGAACAAATATTGTATAAGCAGTTTTGAAAACGTGTTTTTGAGTCATCTTTGCCGAGTAATATTTGCTTTTTTGTTATTCGATTTTGTAAGTCGCAGGCCTGAAATACTTATTCTATAGTGATCGAACAAATTATATATAAGCAGTTTTGACAACGTGTTTTTAAGTCATCTTTGCCGAGTAATATTCGAATTTTTTTCATTCGATTTTGTGAGTCACAAGCCTCCAGAACTTTGTTCTTTCTAGGCGAACAAATAATGTATATCAGTTTCGAAAACTTTTTTTTCAGTCATCTTTACCGAGTCATATTCGCATTTTTCTGAATCAACGATTTTGTATGTCGCAGGCCTTCTTATTTTGTTGGCGAACAAATAATGTATAGGCAGGTTTGATAACGTGTTTTTGAGTCATCTTTGCCGAGTAATATTCGCATTCTTTTCAATCGATTTTGTAAGTCGCAGGCCTAAAAAACTTATTTTTTGGTGCACGAACAAATAATGTATAAGCATTTTTGGAAACGTGTTCTTAAATTATCTTTGCCGAGTAGTATTCGCATTTTTCTGAATCAACGATTTTGTAAGTCGCAGGCCCGACAAATTATTCTTTAGTGGACAAACAAATATCGTATAAGCAGTTCTAAATACGTGTTTTTGAATCATCTTTGCCGAGTAATATTTGCTTTTTTGTTATTCAATTTTGTAAGTCGCAGGCCTGACATACTTATTCTATAGTGATCGAACAAATTATATATAAGCAGTTTTGACAACGTGTTTTTGAGTCATCTTTGCCGAGTAATATTCGCAATTTTGTCAATCAACGATTTTGTAAGTCGCAGGACCGAAAACTTATTCTTTAGTGGGCGAACAAATATCGTATAGGCAGTTTTGAAAACGTGTTTTTGAGTCATCGTTGCCGAGTAATATTCGAATTTTTTTCATTCGATTTTGTGAGTCACAAGCCTCCAGAACTTTGTTCTTTCTGGGCGAACAAATAATGTATATCAGTTTTGAAAACGTGTTTTTGGGACATTTTTGCCAAGTGATATTCGCATTTTTTTTATTCGATTTTGTATGTCGCAGGCCTTCTTATTTTGTTGGCGAACAAATAATGTATAGGCAGGTTTGATAACGTGTTTTTGAGTCATCTTAGCCGAGTAATATTCGCATTCTTTTCAATCGATTTTGTAAGTCGCAGGCCTGAGAAACTTATTTTTAAGTGGGCGAACAAATATTGTATAAGCAGTTTTGAAAACGTGTTTTTGGGTCATTTTTGCCAAGTGATATTCGCATTTTTTTTATTCGATTTTGTATGTCGCAGGCCTTCTTATTTTGTTGGCGAACAAATAATGTATAGGCAGTTTTGATAACGTGTTTTTGATTCATCTTTTCCGAGTAATATACGCATTTTTTTCAATCGATATTGTAAGTCGCAGGCCTGAGATACTTATTTTTTTGTGGGCGAACAAATAATGTATAAGCAGTTTTGAAAACGTGTTTTTGGGTCATCTTTGCCGAGTAATATTCGAATTTTTTTCATTCGATTTTGTGAGTCGCAGGCCTGAGAAACTTCTTGTTTTGTGGCGAACAAATATTGTATAAGCAGTTCTGAAAACGTGTTTTTGAGTCATCTTTGCCGAGTAATATTTGCTTTTTTGTTATTCGATTTTGTAAGTCGCAGGCCTGAAATACTTATTCTATAGTGATCGAACAAATTATATATAAGCAGTTTTGACAACGTGTTTTTGAGTCATCTTTACCGAGTAATATTCGCATTTTTCTCAATCAACGATTTTGTAAGTAGCAGGCCCGAAAACTTATTCTTTAGTGGGCGAACAAATATCGTATAAGCAGTTCTGAAAACGTGTTTTTGAATCATCTTTGCCGAGTAATATACGCTTTTTTTTCAATCGATTTTGTAAGTCGCAGGCCTGAGAAACTTATTTTTTAGTGGGCGAACAAATATTGTATAAGCAGTTTTGAAAACGTGTCTTTGAGTTATTTTTGCCAAGTGATATTCGCATTTTTTCAATTCGATTTTGTATGTCGCAGGCCTTCTTATTTTGTTGGCGAACAAATAATGTATAAGCAGTTCTGAAAACGTGTTTTTGAATCATCTTTGCCGAGTAATATTCGAATTTTTTTCATTCGATTTTGTGAGTCACAAGTCTCCAGAACTTTGTTCTTTCTGGGCGAACAAATAATGTATATCAGTTTTGAAAACGTGTTTTTGGGACATTTTTGCCAAGTGATATTCGCATTTTTTTTATTCGATTTTGTATGTCGCAGGCCTTCTTATTTTGTTGGCGAACAAATAATGTATAAGCAGTTCTGAAAACGTGTTTTTGAGTCATCTTTGCCGAGTAATATTTGCTTTTTTGTTATTCGATTTTGTAAGTCGCAGGCCTGAAATACTTATTCTATAGTGATCGAACAAATTATATATAAGCAGTTTTGACAACGTGTTTTTGAGTCATCTTTACCGAGTAATATTCGCATTTTTCTCAATCAACGATTTTGTAAGTAGCAGGCCCGAAAACTTATTCTTTAGTGGGCGAACAAATATCGTATAAGCAGTTCTGAAAACGTGTTTTTGAATCATCTTTGCCGAGTAATATACGCTTTTTTTTCAATCGATTTTGTAAGTCGCAGGCCTGAGAAACTTATTTTTTAGTGGGCGAACAAATATTGTATAAGCAGTTTTGAAAACGTGTTTTTGGGACATTTTTGCCAAGTGATATTTGCATTTTTTTTATTCGATTTTGTATGTCGCAGGCCTTCTTATTTTGTTGGCGAACAAATAATGTATAGGCAGGTTTGATAACGTGTTTTTGAGTCATCTTTGCCGAGTAATATTCGCATTCTTTTCAATCGATTTTGTAAGTCGCAGGCCTAAAAAACTTATTTTTTGGTGCACGAACAAATAATGTATAAGCATTTTTGAAAACGTGTTCTTAAATCATCTTTGCCGAGTAGTATTCGCATTTTTCTGAATCAACGATTTTGTAAGTCGCAGGCCCGAAAAATTATTCTTTAGTGGACAAACAAATATCGTATAAGCAGTTCTAAATACGTGTTTTTGAATCATCTTTGCCGAGTAATATACGCTTTTTTTTCAATCGATTTTGTAAGTCGCAGGCCTGAGAAACTTATTTTTTAGTGGGCGAACAAATATTGTATAAGCAGTTTTGAAAACGTGTTTTTGAGTCATCTTTGCCGAGTAATATTTGCTTTTTTGTTATTCGATTTTGTAAGTCGCAGGCCTGAAATACTTATTCTATAGTGATCGAACAAATTATATATAAGCAGTTTTGACAACGTGTTTTTAAGTCATCTTTGCCGAGTAATATTCGAATTTTTTTCATTCGATTTTGTGAGTCACAAGCCTCCAGAACTTTGTTCTTTCTAGGCGAACAAATAATGTATATCAGTTTCGAAAACTTTTTTTTCAGTCATCTTTACCGAGTCATATTCGCATTTTTCTGAATCAACGATTTTGTATGTCGCAGGCCTTCTTATTTTGTTGGCGAACAAATAATGTATAGGCAGGTTTGATAACGTGTTTTTGAGTCATCTTTGCCGAGTAATATTCGCATTCTTTTCAATCGATTTTGTAAGTCGCAGGCCTAAAAAACTTATTTTTTGGTGCACGAACAAATAATGTATAAGCATTTTTGGAAACGTGTTCTTAAATTATCTTTGCCGAGTAGTATTCGCATTTTTCTGAATCAACGATTTTGTAAGTCGCAGGCCCGACAAATTATTCTTTAGTGGACAAACAAATATCGTATAAGCAGTTCTAAATACGTGTTTTTGAATCATCTTTGCCGAGTAATATTTGCTTTTTTGTTATTCAATTTTGTAAGTCGCAGGCCTGACATACTTATTCTATAGTGATCGAACAAATTATATATAAGCAGTTTTGACAACGTGTTTTTGAGTCATCTTTGCCGAGTAATATTCGCAATTTTGTCAATCAACGATTTTGTAAGTCGCAGGACCGAAAACTTATTCTTTAGTGGGCGAACAAATATCGTATAGGCAGTTTTGAAAACGTGTTTTTGAGTCATCGTTGCCGAGTAATATTCGAATTTTTTTCATTCGATTTTGTGAGTCACAAGCCTCCAGAACTTTGTTCTTTCTGGGCGAACAAATAATGTATATCAGTTTTGAAAACGTGTTTTTGGGACATTTTTGCCAAGTGATATTCGCATTTTTTTTATTCGATTTTGTATGTCGCAGGCCTTCTTATTTTGTTGGCGAACAAATAATGTATAGGCAGGTTTGATAACGTGTTTTTGAGTCATCTTAGCCGAGTAATATTCGCATTCTTTTCAATCGATTTTGTAAGTCGCAGGCCTGAGAAACTTATTTTTAAGTGGGCGAACAAATATTGTATAAGCAGTTTTGAAAACGTGTTTTTGGGTCATTTTTGCCAAGTGATATTCGCATTTTTTTTATTCGATTTTGTATGTCGCAGGCCTTCTTATTTTGTTGGCGAACAAATAATGTATAGGCAGTTTTGATAACGTGTTTTTGATTCATCTTTTCCGAGTAATATACGCATTTTTTTCAATCGATATTGTAAGTCGCAGGCCTGAGATACTTATTTTTTTGTGGGCGAACAAATAATGTATAAGCAGTTTTGACAACGTGTTTTTGAGTCATCTTTACCGAGTAATATTCGCATTTTTCTCAATCAACGATTTTGTAAGTAGCAGGCCCGAAAACTTATTCTTTAGTGGGCGAACAAATATCGTATAAGCAGTTCTGAAAACGTGTTTTTGAATCATCTTTGCCGAGTAATATACGCTTTTTTTTCAATCGATTTTGTAAGTCGCAGGCCTGAGAAACTTATTTTTTAGTGGGCGAACAAATATTGTATAAGCAGTTTTGAAAACGTGTTTTTGAGTTATTTTTGCCAAGTGATATTCGCATTTTTTCAATTCGATTTTGTATGTCGCAGGCCTTCTTATTTTGTTGGCGAACAAATAATGTATAAGCAGTTCTGAAAACGTGTTTTTGAATCATCTTTGCCGAGTAATATTCGAATTTTTTTCATTCGATTTTGTGAGTCACAAGTCTCCAGAACTTTGTTCTTTCTGGGCGAACAAATAATGTATATCAGTTTTGAAAACGTGTTTTTGGGACATTTTTGCCAAGTGATATTCGCATTTTTTTTATTCCATTTTGTATGTCGCAGGCCTTCTTATTTTGTTGGCGAACAAATAATGTATAAGCAGTTTTAAAAACAATTTTGTCAATCAACGATTTTGTAAGTCGCAGGCCCGAAAACTTATTCTTTAGTGGGCGAACAAATATCGTATAGGCAGTTCTGAAAGCGTGTTTTTGAATCATCTTTGCCGAGTAATTTACGCTTTTTTTTCAATCGATTTTGTGAGTCGCAGGCCTGAGAAACTTATTTTTAAGTGGGCGAACAAATATTGTATAAGCAGTTTTGAAAACGTGTTTTTGGGTCATTTTTGCCAAGTGATATTCGAATTTTTTTTATTCGATTTTGTATGTCGCAGGCCTTCTTATTTTGTTGGCGAACAAATAATGTATAGGCAGGTTTGATAACGTGTTTCTGAGTCATCTTTGCCGAGTAATATACGCTTTTTTTTCGATCGATTTTGTAAGTCGCAGGCCTGAGAAACTTATTTTTTAGTGGGCGAACAAATATTGTATAAGCAGTTCTGAAAACGTGTTTTTGGGTCATTTTTGCCAAGTGATATTCGCATTTTTTTTATTCGATTTTGTATGTCGCAGGCCTTCTTATTTTGTTGGCGAACAAATAATGTATAGGCAGGTTTGATAACGTGTTTTTGAATCATCTTTGCCGAGTAATATTCGCAATTTTGTCAATCAACGATTTTGTAAGTCGCAGGACCGAAAACTTATTCTTTAGTGGGCGAACAAATATCGTATAGGCAGTTTTGAAAACGTGTTTTTGAGTCATCGTTGCCGAGTAATATTCGAATTTTTTTCATTCGATTTTGTGAGTCACAAGTCTCCAGAACTTTGTTCTTTCTGGGCGAACAAATAATGTATATCAGTTTTGAAAACGTGTTTTTGGGACATTTTTGCCAAGTGATATTCGCAATTTTTTTATTCGATTTTGTATGTCGCAGGCCTTCTTATTTTGTTGGCGAACAAATAATGTATAAGCAGTTTTAAAAACAATTTTGTCAATCAACGATTTTGTAAGTCGCAGGCCCGAAAACTTATTCTTTAGTGGGCGAACAAATATCGTATAGGCAGTTCTGAAAGCGTGTTTTTGAATCATCTTTGCCGAGTAATTTACGCTTTTTTTTCAATCGATTTTGTGAGTCGCAGGCCTGAGAAACTTATTTTTAAGTGGGCGAACAAATATTGTATAAGCAGTTTTGAAAACGTGTTTTTGGGTCATTTTTGCCAAGTGATATTCGCATTTTTTTTATTCGATTTTGTATGTCGCAGGCCTTCTTATTTTGTTGGCGAACAAATAATGTATAGGCAGGTTTGATAACGTGTTTCTGAGTCATCTTTGCCGAGTAATATACGCTTTTTTTTCGATCGATTTTGTAAGTCGCAGGCCTGAGAAACTTATTTTTTAGTGGGCGAACAAATATTGTATAAGCAGTTCTGAAAACGTGTTTTTGGGTCATTTTTGCCAAGTGATATTCGCATTTTTTTTATTCGATTTTGTATGTCGCAGGCCTTCTTATTTTGTTGGCGAACAAATAATGTATAGGCAGGTTTGATAACGTGTTTTTGAATCATCTTTGCCGAGTAATATTCGCAATTTTGTCAATCAACGATTTTGTAAGTCGCAGGACCGAAAACTTATTCTTTAGTGGGCGAACAAATATCGTATAGGCAGTTTTGAAAACGTGTTTTTGAGTCATCGTTGCCGAGTAATATTCGAATTTTTTTCATTCGATTTTGTGAGTCACAAGTCTCCAGAACTTTGTTCTTTCTGGGCGAACAAATAATGTATATCAGTTTTGAAAACGTGTTTTTGGGACATTTTTGCCAAGTGATATTCGCAATTTTTTTATTCGATTTTGTATGTCGCAGGCCTTCTTATTTTGTTGGCGAACAAATAATGTATAAGCAGTTTTAAAAACAATTTTGTCAATCAACGATTTTGTAAGTCGCAGGCCCGAAAACTTATTCTTTAGTGGGCGAACAAATATCGTATAGGCAGTTCTGAAAGCGTGTTTTTGAATCATCTTTGCCGAGTAATTTACGCTTTTTTTTCAATCGATTTTGTGAGTCGCAGGCCTGAGAAACTTATTTTTAAGTGGGCGAACAAATATTGTATAAGCAGTTTTGAAAACGTGTTTTTGGGTCATTTTTGCCAAGTGATATTCGCATTTTTTTTATTCGATTTTGTATGTCGCAGGCCTTCTTATTTTGTTGGCGAACAAATAATGTATAGGCAGGTTTGATAACGTGTTTTTGAATCATCTTTGCCGAGTATTATACGCTTTTTTTTCAATCGAATTTGTGAGTCGCAGGCCTGAGAAACTTCTTTCTTTGTGGGCGAACAAATAATGTATAAGCAGTTTTGACAACGTGTTTTTGAGTCATCTTTGCCGAGTAATATTCGCAATTTTGTCAATCAACGATTTTGTAAGTCGCAGGACCGAAAACTTATTCTTTAGTGGGCGAACAAATATCGTATAGGCAGTTTTGAAAACGTGTTTTTGAGTCATCGTTGCCGAGTAATATTCGAATTTTTTTCATTCGATTTTGTGAGTCACAAGTCTCCAGAACTTTGTTCTTTCTGGGCGAACAAATAATGTATATCAGTTTTGAAAACGTGTTTTTGGGACATTTTTGCCAAGTGATATTCGCATTTTTTTTATTCGATTTTGTATGTCGCAGGCCTTCTTATTTTGTTGGCGAACAAATAATGTATAAGCAGTTTTAAAAACAATTTTGTCAATCAACGATTTTGTAAGTCGCAGGCCCGAAAACTTATTCTTTAGTGGGCGAACAAATATCGTATAGGCAGTTCTGAAAGCGTGTTTTTGAATCATCTTTGCCGAGTAATTTACGCTTTTTTTTCAATCGATTTTGTGAGTCGCAGGCCTGAGAAACTTATTTTTAAGTGGGCGAACAAATATTGTATAAGCAGTTTTGAAAACGTGTTTTTGGGTCATCTTTGCCGAGTAATATTCGCAATTTTGTCAATCAACGATTTTGTAAGTCGCAGGACCGAAAACTTATTCTTTAGTGGGCGAACAAATATCGTATAGGCAGTTTTGAAAACGTGTTTTTGAGTCATCGTTGCCGAGTAATATTCGAATTTTTTTCATTCGATTTTGTGAGTCACAAGCCTCCAGAACTTTGTTCTTTCTGGGCGAACAAATAATGTATATCAGTTTTGAAAACGTGTTTTTGGGACATTTTTGCCAAGTGATATTCGCATTTTTTTTATTCGATTTTGTATGTCGCAGGCCTTCTTATTTTGTTGGCGAACAAATAATGTATAGGCAGGTTTGATAACGTGTTTTTGAGTCATCTTAGCCGAGTAATATTCGCATTCTTTTCAATCGATTTTGTAAGTCGCAGGCCTGAGAAACTTATTTTTTAGTGGGCGAACAAATATTGTATAAGCAGTTTTGAAAACGTGTTTTTGGGTCATTTTTGCCAAGTGATATTCGCATTTTTTTTATTCGATTTTGTATGTCGCAGGCCTTCTTATTTTGTTGGCGAACAAATAATGTATAGGCAGTTTTGATAACGTGTTTTTGATTCATCTTTTCCGAGTAATATACGCATTTTTTTCAATCGATATTGTAAGTCGCAGGCCTGAGATACTTATTTTTTTGTGGGCGAACAAATAATGTATAAGCAGTTTTGAAAACGTGTTTTTGGGTCATCTTTGCCGAGTAATATTCGAATTTTTTTCATTCGATTTTGTGAGTCGCAGGCCTGAGAAACTTCTTGTTTTGTGGGCGAACAAATATTGTATAAGCAGTTCTGAAAACGTGTTTTTGAGTCATCTTTGCCGAGTAATATTTGCTTTTTTGTTATTCGATTTTGTAAGTCGCAGGCCTGAAATACTTATTCTATAGTGATCGAACAAATTATATATAAGCAGTTTTGACAACGTGTTTTTGAGTCATCTTTACCGAGTAATATTCGCATTTTTCTCAATCAACGATTTTGTAAGTAGCAGGCCCGAAAACTTATTCTTTAGTGGGCGAACAAATATCGTATAAGCAGTTCTGAAAACGTGTTTTTGAATCATCTTTGCCGAGTAATATACGCTTTTTTTTCAATCGATTTTGTAAGTCGCAGGCCTGAGAAACTTATTTTTTAGTGGGCGAACAAATATTGTATAAGCAGTTTTGAAAACGTGTCTTTGAGTTATTTTTGCCAAGTGATATTCGCATTTTTTCTATTCGATTTTGTATGTCGCAGGCCTTCTTATTTTGTTGGCGAACAAATAATGTATAAGCAGTTCTGAAAACGTGTTTTTGAATCATCTTTGCCGAGTAATATTCGAATTTTTTTCATTCGATTTTGTGAGTCACAATCCTCCAGAACTTTGTTCTTTCTGGGCGAACAAATAATGTGTATCAGTTTTGAAAACGTGTTTTTGGGACATTTTTGCCAAGTGATATTCGCATTTTTTTTATTCGATTTTGTATGTCGCAGGCCTTCTTATTTTGTTGGCGAACAAATAATGTATAAGCAGTTTTAAAAACAATTTTGTCAATCAACGATTTTGTAAGTCGCAGGCCCGAAAACTTATTCTTTAGTGGGCGAACAAATATCGTATAGGCAGTTCTGAAAGCGTGTTTTTGAATCATCTTTGCCGAGTAATTTACGCTTTTTTTTCAATCGATTTTGTGAGTCGCAGGCCTGAGAAACTTATTTTTAAGTGGGCGAACAAATATTGTATAAGCAGTTTTGAAAACGTGTTTTTGGGTCATTTTTGCCAAGTGATATTCGCATTTTTTTTATTCGATTTTGTATGTCGCAGGCCTTCTTATTTTGTTGGCGAACAAATAATGTATAGGCAGGTTTGATAACGTGTTTCTGAGTCATCTTTGCCGAGTAATATACGCTTTTTTTTCGATCGATTTTGTAAGTCGCAGGCCTGAGAAACTTATTTTTTAGTGGGCGAACAAATATTGTATAAGCAGTTCTGAAAACGTGTTTTTGGGTCATTTTTGCCAAGTGATATTCGCATTTTTTTTATTCGATTTTGTATGTCGCAGGCCTTCTTATTTTGTTGGCGAACAAATAATGTATAGGCAGGTTTGATAACGTGTTTTTGAATCATCTTTGCCGAGTAATATTCGCAATTTTGTCAATCAACGATTTTGTAAGTCGCAGGACCGAAAACTTATTCTTTAGTGGGCGAACAAATATCGTATAGGCAGTTTTGAAAACGTGTTTTTGAGTCATCGTTGCCGAGTAATATTCGAATTTTTTTCATTCGATTTTGTGAGTCACAAGTCTCCAGAACTTTGTTCTTTCTGGGCGAACAAATAATGTATATCAGTTTTGAAAACGTGTTTTTGGGACATTTTTGCCAAGTGATATTCGCAATTTTTTTATTCGATTTTGTATGTCGCAGGCCTTCTTATTTTGTTGGCGAACAAATAATGTATAAGCAGTTTTAAAAACAATTTTGTCAATCAACGATTTTGTAAGTCGCAGGCCCGAAAACTTATTCTTTAGTGGGCGAACAAATATCGTATAGGCAGTTCTGAAAGCGTGTTTTTGAATCATCTTTGCCGAGTAATTTACGCTTTTTTTTCAATCGATTTTGTGAGTCGCAGGCCTGAGAAACTTATTTTTAAGTGGGCGAACAAATATTGTATAAGCAGTTTTGAAAACGTGTTTTTGGGTCATTTTTGCCAAGTGATATTCGCATTTTTTTTATTCGATTTTGTATGTCGCAGGCCTTCTTATTTTGTTGGCGAACAAATAATGTATAGGCAGGTTTGATAACGTGTTTTTGAATCATCTTTGCCGAGTATTATACGCTTTTTTTTCAATCGATTTGTGAGTCGCAGGCCTGAGAAACTTCTTTCTTTGTGGGCGAACAAATAATGTATAAGCAGTTTTGACAACGTGTTTTTGAGTCATCTTTGCCGAGTAATATTCGCAATTTTGTCAATCAACGATTTTGTAAGTCGCAGGCCCGAAAACTTATTCTTTAGTGGGCGAACAAATATCGTATAGGCAGTTCTGAAAGCGTGTTTTTGAATCATCTTTGCCGAGTAATATACGCTTTTTTTTCAATCGATTTTGTGAGTCGCAGGCCTGAGAAACTTATTTTTAAGTGGGCGAACAAATATTGTATAAGCAGTTTTGAAAACGTGTTTTTGGGTCATTTTTGCCAAGTGATATTCGCATTTTTTTTATTCGATTTTGTATGTCGCAGGCCTTCTTATTTTGTTGGCGAACAAATAATGTATAGGCAGGTTTGATAACGTGTTTCTGAGTCATCTTTGCCGAGTAATATACGCTTTTTTTTCGATCGATTTTGTAAGTCGCAGGCCTGAGAAACTTATTTTTTAGTGGGCGAACAAATATTGTATAAGCAGTTCTGAAAACGTGTTTTTGGGTCATTTTTGCCAAGTGATATTCGCATTTTTTTTATTCGATTTTGTATGTCGCAGGCCTTCTTATTTTGTTGGCGAACAAATAATGTATAGGCAGGTTTGATAACGTGTTTTTGAATCATCTTTGCCGAGTATTATACGCTTTTTTTTCAATCGAATTTGTGAGTCGCAGGCCTGAGAAACTTCTTTCTTTGTGGGCGAACAAATAATGTATAAGCAGTTTTGACAACGTGTTTTTGAGTCATCTTTGCCGAGTAATATTCGCAATTTTGTCAATCAACGATTTTGTAAGTCGCAGGACCGAAAACTTATTCTTTAGTGGGCGAACAAATATCGTATAGGCAGTTTTGAAAACGTGTTTTTGAGTCATCGTTGCCGAGTAATATTCGAATTTTTTTCATTCGATTTTGTGAGTCACAAGTCTCCAGAACTTTGTTCTTTCTGGGCGAACAAATAATGTATATCAGTTTTGAAAACGTGTTTTTGGGACATTTTTGCCAAGTGATATTCGCATTTTTTTTATTCGATTTTGTATGTCGCAGGCCTTCTTATTTTGTTGGCGAACAAATAATGTATAAGCAGTTTTAAAAACAATTTTGTCAATCAACGATTTTGTAAGTCGCAGGCCCGAAAACTTATTCTTTAGTGGGCGAACAAATATCGTATAGGCAGTTCTGAAAGCGTGTTTTTGAATCATCTTTGCCGAGTAATTTACGCTTTTTTTTCAATCGATTTTGTGAGTCGCAGGCCTGAGAAACTTATTTTTAAGTGGGCGAACAAATATTGTATAAGCAGTTTTGAAAACGTGTTTTTGGGTCATTTTTGCCAAGTGATATTCGCATTTTTTTTATTCGATTTTGTATGTCGCAGGCCTTCTTATTTTGTTGGCGAACAAATAATGTATAGGCAGGTTTGATAACGTGTTTCTGAGTCATCTTTGCCGAGTAATATACGCTTTTTTTTCGATCGATTTTGTAAGTCGCAGGCCTGAGAAACTTATTTTTTAGTGGGCGAACAAATATTGTATAAGCAGTTCTGAAAACGTGTTTTTGGGTCATTTTTGCCAAGTGATATTCGCATTTTTTTTATTCGATTTTGTATGTCGCAGGCCTTCTTATTTTGTTGGCGAACAAATAATGTATAGGCAGGTTTGATAACGTGTTTTTGAATCATCTTTGCCGAGTATTATACGCTTTTTTTTCAATCGATTTTGTGAGTCGCAGGCCTGAGAAACTTCTTTCTTTGTGGGCGAACAAATAATGTATAAGCAGTTTTGACAACGTGTTTTTGAGTCATCTTTGCCGAGTAATATTCGCAATTTTGTCAATCAACGATTTTGTAAGTCGCAGGACCGAAAACTTATTCTTTAGTGGGCGAACAAATATCGTATAGGCAGTTTTGAAAACGTGTTTTTGAGTCATCGTTGCCGAGTAATATTCGAATTTTTTTCATTCGATTTTGTGAGTCACAAGCCTCCAGAACTTTGTTCTTTCTGGGCGAACAAATAATGTATATCAGTTTTGAAAACGTGTTTTTGGGACATTTTTGCCAAGTGATATTCGCATTTTTTTTATTCGATTTTGTATGTCGCAGGCCTTCTTATTTTGTTGGCGAACAAATAATGTATAGGCAGGTTTGATAACGTGTTTTTGAGTCATCTTAGCCGAGTAATATTCGCATTCTTTTCAATCGATTTTGTAAGTCGCAGGCCTGAGAAACTTATTTTTTAGTGGGCGAACAAATATTGTATAAGCAGTTTTGAAAACGTGTTTTTGGGACATTTTTGCCAAGTGATATTCGCATTTTTTTTATTCGATTTTGTATGTCGCAGGCCTTCTTATTTTGTTGGCGAACAAATAATGTATAAGCAGTTTTAAAAACAATTTTGTCAATCAACGATTTTGTAAGTCGCAGGCCCGAAAACTTATTCTTTAGTGGGCGAACAAATATCGTATAGGCAGTTCTGAAAGCGTGTTTTTGAATCATCTTTGCCGAGTAATTTACGCTTTTTTTTCAATCGATTTTGTGAGTCGCAGGCCTGAGAAACTTATTTTTAAGTGGGCGAACAAATATTGTATAAGCAGTTTTGAAAACGTGTTTTTGGGTCATTTTTGCCAAGTGATATTCGCATTTTTTTTATTCGATTTTGTATGTCGCAGGCCTTCTTATTTTGTTGGCGAACAAATAATGTATAGGCAGGTTTGATAACGTGTTTTTGAATCATCTTTGCCGAGTATTATACGCTTTTTTTTCAATCGATTTTGTGAGTCGCAGGCCTGAGAAACTTCTTTCTTTGTGGGCGAACAAATAATGTATAAGCAGTTTTGACAACGTGTTTTTGAGTCATCTTTGCCGAGTAATATTTGCTTTTTTGTTGATCGATTTTGTAAGTCGCAGGCCTGAAATACTTATTCTATAGTGATCGAACAAATTATATATAAGCAGTTTTGACAACGTGTTTTTGAGTCATCTTTGCCGAGTAATATTCGAATTTTTTTCATTCGATTTTGTGAGTCACAAGCCTCCAGAACTTTGTTCTTTCTGGGCGAACAAATAATGTATATCAGTTTTGAAAACGTGTTTTTGGGACATTTTTGCCAAGTGATATTCGCATTTTTTTTATTCGATTTTGTATGTCGCAGGCCTTCTTATTTTGTTGGCGAACAAATAATGTATAGGCAGGTTTGATAACGTGTTTCTGAGTCATCTTTGCCGAGTAATATACGCTTTTTTTTCGATCGATTTTGTAAGTCGCAGGCCTGAGAAACTTATTTTTTAGTGGGCGAACAAATATTGTATAAGCAGTTCTGAAAACGTGTTTTTGGGTCATTTTTGCCAAGTGATATTCGCATTTTTTTTATTCGATTTTGTATGTCGCAGGCCTTCTTATTTTGTTGGCGAACAAATAATGTATAGGCAGGTTTGATAACGTGTTTTTGAATCATCTTTGCCGAGTAATATTCGCAATTTTGTCAATCAACGATTTTGTAAGTCGCAGGACCGAAAACTTATTCTTTAGTGGGCGAACAAATATCGTATAGGCAGTTTTGAAAACGTGTTTTTGAGTCATCGTTGCCGAGTAATATTCGAATTTTTTTCATTCGATTTTGTGAGTCACAAGTCTCCAGAACTTTGTTCTTTCTGGGCGAACAAATAATGTATATCAGTTTTGAAAACGTGTTTTTGGGACATTTTTGCCAAGTGATATTCGCAATTTTTTTATTCGATTTTGTATGTCGCAGGCCTTCTTATTTTGTTGGCGAACAAATAATGTATAAGCAGTTTTAAAAACAATTTTGTCAATCAACGATTTTGTAAGTCGCAGGCCCGAAAACTTATTCTTTAGTGGGCGAACAAATATCGTATAGGCAGTTCTGAAAGCGTGTTTTTGAATCATCTTTGCCGAGTAATTTACGCTTTTTTTTCAATCGATTTTGTGAGTCGCAGGCCTGAGAAACTTATTTTTAAGTGGGCGAACAAATATTGTATAAGCAGTTTTGAAAACGTGTTTTTGGGTCATTTTTGCCAAGTGATATTCGCATTTTTTTTATTCGATTTTGTATGTCGCAGGCCTTCTTATTTTGTTGGCGAACAAATAATGTATAGGCAGGTTTGATAACGTGTTTCTGAGTCATCTTTGCCGAGTAATATACGCTTTTTTTTCGATCGATTTTGTAAGTCGCAGGCCTGAGAAACTTATTTTTTAGTGGGCGAACAAATATTGTATAAGCAGTTCTGAAAACGTGTTTTTGGGTCATTTTTGCCAAGTGATATTCGCATTTTTTTTATTCGATTTTGTATGTCGCAGGCCTTCTTATTTTGTTGGCGAACAAATAATGTATAGGCAGGTTTGATAACGTGTTTTTGAATCATCTTTGCCGAGTATTATACGCTTTTTTTTCAATCGATTTTGTGAGTCGCAGGCCTGAGAAACTTCTTTCTTTGTGGGCGAACAAATAATGTATAAGCAGTTTTGACAACGTGTTTTTGAGTCATCTTTGCCGAGTAATATTTGCTTTTTTGTTGATCGATTTTGTAAGTCGCAGGCCTGAAATACTTATTCTATAGTGATCGAACAAATTATATATAAGCAGTTTTGACAACGTGTTTTTGAGTCATCTTTGCCGAGTAATATTCGAATTTTTTTCATTCGATTTTGTGAGTCACAAGCCTCCAGAACTTTGTTCTTTCTGGGCGAACAAATAATGTATATCAGTTTTGAAAACGTGTTTTTGAGTCATCTTTACCGAGTAATATTCGCATTTTTCTCAATCAACTATTTTGTAAGTCGCAGGCCCGAAAACTTATTCGTTAGTGGGCGAACAAATATCGTATAAGCAGTTCTAAATACGTGTTTTTGAATCATCTTTGCCGAGTGATACACGTTTTTTTTTCAATCGATTTTGTAAGTCGCAGGCCTGAGGAATTTTTTTTTTAGTGGGCGAACAAATAATGTATATCAGTTTTGAAAACGTGTTTTTCAGTCATCTTTACCGAGTAATATTCGCATTTTTCTGAATCAACGATTTTGTAAGTCGCAGGCCCGAAAACTTATTCTTTAGTGGGCGAACAAATATCGTATAAGCAGTTCTGAAAACGTGTTTTTGAATCATCTTTGCCGAGTAATATACGCTTTTTTTTCAATCGATTTTGTAAGTCGCAGGCCTGAGAAACTTATTTTTTAGTGGGCGAACAAATATCGTATAAGCAGTTCTGAAAACGTGTTTTTGAATCATCTTTGCCGAGTAATATACGCTTTTTTTTCAATCGATTTTGTAAGTCGCAGGCCTGAGAAACTTATTTTTTAGTGGGCGAACAAATATTGTATAAGCAGTTTTGAAAACGTGTTTTTGGGACATTTTTGCCAAGTGATATTTGCATTTTTTTTATTCGATTTTGTATGTCGCAGGCCTTCTTATTTTGTTGGCGAACAAATAATGTATAGGCAGGTTTGATAACGTGTTTTTGAGTCATCTTTGCCGAGTAATATTCGCATTCTTTTCAATCGATTTTGTAAGTCGCAGGCCTAAAAAACTTATTTTTTGGTGCACGAACAAATAATGTATAAGCATTTTTGAAAACGTGTTCTTAAATCATCTTTGCCGAGTAGTATTCGCATTTTTCTGAATCAACGATTTTGTAAGTCGCAGGCCCGAAAAATTATTCTTTAGTGGACAAACAAATATCGTATAAGCAGTTCTAAATACGTGTTTTTGAATCATCTTTGCCGAGTGATACACGCTTTTTTTTCAATCGATTTTGTAAGTCGCAGGCCTGAGGAACTTTTTTTTTAGTGGGCGAACAAATAATGTATATCAGTTTTGAAAACGTGTTTTTCAGTCATCTTTACCGAGTAATATTCGCATTTTTCTGAATCAACGATTTTGTAAGTCGAAGGCCCGAAAACTTATTTTTTAGTGGGCGAACAAATATCGTATAAGCAGTTCTGAAAACGTGTTTTTGAATCATCTTTGCCGAGTAATATACGCTTTTTTTTCAATCGATTTTGTAAGTCGCAGGCCTGAGAAACTTATTTTTTAGTGGGCGAACAAATATTGTATAAGCAGTTTTGAAAACGTGTTTTTGGGACATTTTTGCCAAGTGATATTTGCATTTTTTTTATTCGATTTTGTATGTCGCAGGCCTTCTTATTTTGTTGGCGAACAAATAATGTATAGGCAGGTTTGATAACGTGTTTTTGAGTCATCTTTGCCGAGTAATATTCGCATTCTTTTCAATCGATTTTGTAAGTCGCAGGCCTAAAAAACTTATTTTTTGGTGCACGAACAAATAATGTATAAGCATTTTTGAAAACGTGTTCTTAAATCATCTTTGCCGAGTAGTATTCGCATTTTTCTGAATCAACGATTTTGTAAGTCGCAGGCCCGAAAAATTATTCTTTAGTGGACAAACAAATATCGTATAAGCAGTTCTAAATACGTGTTTTTGAATCATCTTTGCCGAGTGATACACGCTTTTTTTTCAATCGATTTTGTAAGTCGCAGGCCTGAGGAACTTTTTTTTTAGTGGGCGAACAAATAATGTATATCAGTTTTGAAAACGTGTTTTTCAGTCATCTTTACCGAGTAATATTCGCATTTTTCTGAATCAACGATTTCGTAAGTCGCACGCCCGAAAACTTATTCTTTAGTGGGCGAACAAATATCGTATAAGCAGTTCTGAAAACGTGTTTTTGAATCATCTTTGCCGAGTAATATTTGCTTTTTTGTTATTCAATTTTGTAAGTCGCAGGCCTGACATACTTATTCTATAGTGATCGAACAAATTATATATAAGCAGTTTTGACAACGTGTTTTTGAGTCATCTTTGCCGAGTAATATTCGCAATTTTGTCAATCAACGATTTTGTAAGTCGCAGGACCGAAAACTTATTCTTTAGTGGGCGAACAAATATCGTATAGGCAGTTTTGAAAACGTGTTTTTGAGTCATCGTTGCCGAGTAATATTCGAATTTTTTTCATTCGATTTTGTGAGTCACAAGCCTCCAGAACTTTGTTCTTTCTGGGCGAACAAATAATGTATATCAGTTTTGAAAACGTGTTTTTGGGACATTTTTGCCAAGTGATATTCGCATTTTTTTTATTCGATTTTGTATGTCGCAGGCCTTCTTATTTTGTTGGCGAACAAATAATGTATAGGCAGGTTTGATAACGTGTTTTTGAGTCATCTTAGCCGAGTAATATTCGCATTCTTTTCAATCGATTTTGTAAGTCGCAGGCCTGAGAAACTTCTTGTTTTGTGGGCGAACAAATATTGTATAAGCAGTTCTGAAAACGTGTTTTTGAGTCATCTTTGCCGAGTAATATTTGCTTTTTTGTTATTCGATTTTGTAAGTCGCAGGCCTGAAATACTTATTCTATAGTGATCGAACAAATTATATATAAGCAGTTTTGACAACGTGTTTTTGAGTCATCTTTACCGAGTAATATTCGCATTTTTCTCAATCAACGATTTTGTAAGTAGCAGGCCCGAAAACTTATTCTTTAGTGGGCGAACAAATATCGTATAAGCATTTCTGAAAACGTGTTTTTGAATCATCTTTGCCGAGTAATATACGCTTTTTTTTCAATCGATTTTGTAAGTCGCAGGCCTAAAAAACTTATTTTTTAGTGGGCGAACAAATATTGTATAAGCAGTTTTGAAAACGTGTTTTTGAGTTATTTTTGCCAAGTGATATTCGCATTTTTTCAATTCGATTTTGTATGTCGCAGGCCTTCTTATTTTGTTGGCGAACAAATAATGTATAAGCAGTTCTGAAAACGTGTTTTTGAATCATCTTTGCCGAGTAATATTCGAATTTTTTTCATTCGATTTTGTGAGTCACAAGTCTCCAGAACTTTGTTCTTTCTGGGCGAACAAATAATGTATATCAGTTTTGAAAACGTGTTTTTGGGACATTTTTGCCAAGTGATATTCGCATTTTTTTTATTCCATTTTGTATGTCGCAGGCCTTCTTATTTTGTTGGCGAACAAATAATGTATAAGCAGTTTTAAAAACAATTTTGTCAATCAACGATTTTGTAAGTCGCAGGCCCGAAAACTTATTCTTTAGTGGGCGAACAAATATCGTATAGGCAGTTCTGAAAGCGTGTTTTTGAATCATCTTTGCCGAGTAATTTACGCTTTTTTTTCAATCGATTTTGTGAGTCGCAGGCCTGAGAAACTTATTTTTAAGTGGGCGAACAAATATTGTATAAGCAGTTTTGAAAACGTGTTTTTGGGTCATTTTTGCCAAGTGATATTCGCATTTTTTTTATTCGATTTTGTATGTCGCAGGCCTTCTTATTTTGTTGGCGAACAAATAATGTATAGGCAGGTTTGATAACGTGTTTCTGAGTCATCTTTGCCGAGTAATATACGCTTTTTTTTCGATCGATTTTGTAAGTCGCAGGCCTGAGAAACTTATTTTTTAGTGGGCGAACAAATATTGTATAAGCAGTTCTGAAAACGTGTTTTTGGGTCATTTTTGCCAAGTGATATTCGCATTTTTTTTATTCGATTTTGTATGTCGCAGGCCTTCTTATTTTGTTGGCGAACAAATAATGTATAGGCAGGTTTGATAACGTGTTTTTGAATCATCTTTGCCGAGTATTATACGCTTTTTTTTCAATCGATTTTGTGAGTCGCAGGCCTGAGAAACTTCTTTCTTTGTGGGCGAACAAATAATGTATAAGCAGTTTTGACAACGTGTTTTTGAGTCATCTTTGCCGAGTAATATTTGCTTTTTTGTTGATCGATTTTGTAAGTCACAGGCCTGAAATACTTATTCTATAGTGATCGAACAAATTATATATAAGCAGTTTTGAAAACGTGTTTTTGGGACATTTTTGCCAAGTGATATTCGCATTTTTTTTATTCGATTTTGTATGTCGCAGGCCTTCTTATTTTGTTGGCGAACAAATAATGTATAGGCAGTTTTGATAACGTCTTTTTGATTCATCTTTTCCGAGTAATATACGCATTTTTTTCAATCGATATTGTAAGTCGCAGGCCTGAGAAACTTCTTGTTTTGTGGTTGAACAAATATTGTATAAGCAGTTCTGAAAACGTGTTTTTGAGTCATCTTTGCCGAGTAATATTTGCTTTTTTGTTATTCGATTTTGTAAGTCGCAGGCCTGAAATACTTATTCTATAGTGATCGAACAAATTATATATAAGCAGTTTTGACAACGTGTTTTTGAGTCATCTTTGCCGAGTAATATTCGAATTTTTTTCAATCAACGATTTTGTAAGTAGCAGGCCCGAAAACTTATTCTTTAGTGGGCGAACAAATATCGTATAAGCATTTCTGAAAACGTGTTTTTGAATCATCTTTGCCGAGTAATATACGCTTTTTTTTCAATCGATTTTGTAAGTCGCAGGCCTAAAAAACTTATTTTTTAGTGGGCGAACAAATATTGTATAAGCAGTTTTGAAAACGTGTTTTTGAGTTATTTTTGCCAAGTGATATTCGCATTTTTTCAATTCGATTTTGTATGTCGCAGGCCTTCTTATTTTGTTGGCGAACAAATAATGTATAAGCAGTTCTGAAAACGTGTTTTTGAATCATCTTTGCCGAGTAATATTCGAATTTTTTTCATTCGATTTTGTGAGTCACAAGTCTCCAGAACTTTGTTCTTTCTGGGCGAACAAATAATGTATATCAGTTTTGAAAACGTGTTTTTGGGACATTTTTGCCAAGTGATATTCGCATTTTTTTTATTCCATTTTGTATGTCGCAGGCCTTCTTATTTTGTTGGCGAACAAATAATGTATAAGCAGTTTTAAAAACAATTTTGTCAATCAACGATTTTGTAAGTCGCAGGCCCGAAAACTTATTCTTTAGTGGGCGAACAAATATCGTATAGGCAGTTCTGAAAGCGTGTTTTTGAATCATCTTTGCCGAGTAATTTACGCTTTTTTTTCAATCGATTTTGTGAGTCGCAGGCCTGAGAAACTTATTTTTAAGTGGGCGAACAAATATTGTATAAGCAGTTTTGAAAACGTGTTTTTGGGTCATTTTTGCCAAGTGATATTCGCATTTTTTTTATTCGATTTTGTATGTCGCAGGCCTTCTTATTTTGTTGGCGAACAAATAATGTATAGGCAGGTTTGATAACGTGTTTCTGAGTCATCTTTGCCGAGTAATATACGCTTTTTTTTCGATCGATTTTGTAAGTCGCAGGCCTGAGAAACTTATTTTTTAGTGGGCGAACAAATATTGTATAAGCAGTTCTGAAAACGTGTTTTTGGGTCATTTTTGCCAAGTGATATTCGCATTTTTTTTATTCGATTTTGTATGTCGCAGGCCTTCTTATTTTGTTGGCGAACAAATAATGTATAGGCAGGTTTGATAACGTGTTTTTGAATCATCTTTGCCGAGTATTATACGCTTTTTTTTCAATCGATTTTGTGAGTCGCAGGCCTGAGAAACTTCTTTCTTTGTGGGCGAACAAATAATGTATAAGCAGTTTTGACAACGTGTTTTTGAGTCATCTTTGCCGAGTAATATTTGCTTTTTTGTTGATCGATTTTGTAAGTCACAGGCCTGAAATACTTATTCTATAGTGATCGAACAAATTATATATAAGCAGTTTTGACAACGTGTTTTTGAGTCATCTTTGCCGAGTAATATTCGAATTTTTTTCATTCGATTTTGTGAGTCACAAGCCTCCAGAACTTTGTTCTTTCTGGGCGAACAAATAATGTATATCAGTTTTGAAAACGTGTTTTTGAGTCATCTTTGCCGAGTGATACACGCTTTTTTTTCAATCGATTTTGTGAGTCGCAGGCCTGAGAAACTTCTTTCTTTGTGGGCGAACAAATAATGTATAAGCAGTTTTGACAACGTGTTTTTGAGTCATCTTTGCCGAGTAATATTTGCTTTTTTGTTGATCGATTTTGTAAGTCACAGGCCTGAAATACTTATTCTATAGTGATCGAACAAATTATATATAAGCAGTTTTGAAAACGTGTTTTTGGGACATTTTTGCCAAGTGATATTCGCATTTTTTTTATTCGATTTTGTATGTCGCAGGCCTTCTTATTTTGTTGGCGAACAAATAATGTATAGGCAGTTTTGATAACGTCTTTTTGATTCATCTTTTCCGAGTAATATACGCATTTTTTTCAATCGATATTGTAAGTCGCAGGCCTGAGAAACTTCTTGTTTTGTGGTTGAACAAATATTGTATAAGCAGTTCTGAAAACGTGTTTTTGAGTCATCTTTGCCGAGTAATATTTGCTTTTTTGTTATTCGATTTTGTAAGTCGCAGGCCTGAAATACTTATTCTATAGTGATCGAACAAATTATATATAAGCAGTTTTGACAACGTGTTTTTGAGTCATCTTTGCCGAGTAATATTCGAATTTTTTTCATTCGATTTTGTGAGTCACAAGCCTCCAGAACTTTGTTCTTTCTGGGCGAACAAATAATGTATATCAGTTTCGAAAACTTTTTTTTCAGTCATCTTTACCGAGTAATATTCGCATTTTTCTGAATCAACGATTTTGTAAGTCGCAGGCCTGAGAAACTTATTTTTTAGTGGGCGAACAAATATTGTATAAGCAGTTTTGAAAACGTGTTTTTGGGACATTTTTGCCAAGTGATATTTGCATTTTTTTTATTCAATTTTGTAAGTCGCAGGCCTGAATAACTTATTCTATAGTGATCGAACAAATTATATATAAGCAGTTTTGACAACGTGTTTTTGAGTCATCTTTGCCGAGTAATATTCGAATTTTTTTCATTCGATTTTGTGAGTCACAAGTCTCCAGAACTTTGTTCTTTCTGGGCGAACAAATAATGTATATCAGTTTTGAAAACGTGTTTTTGGGACATTTTTGCCAAGTGATATTCGCAATTTTTTTATTCCATTTTGTATGTCGCAGGCCTTCTTATTTTGTTGGCGAACAAATAATGTATAAGCAGTTTTAAAAACAATTTTGTCAATCAACGATTTTGTAAGTCGCAGGCCCGAAAACTTATTCTTTAGTGGGCGAACAAATATCGTATAGGCAGTTCTGAAAGCGTGTTTTTGAGTCATCTTTGCCGAGTAATATTTGCTTTTTTGTTATTCGATTTTGTAAGTCGCAGGCCTGAAATACTTATTCTATAGTGATCGAACAAATTATATATAAGCAGTTTTGACAACGTGTTTTTGAGTCATCTTTGCCGAGTAATATTCGAATTTTTTTCATTCGATTTTGTGAGTCACAAGCCTCCAGAACTTTGTTCTTTCTGGGCGAACAAATAATGTATATCAGTTTCGAAAACTTTTTTTTCAGTCATCTTTACCGAGTAATATTCGCATTTTTCTGAATCAACGATTTTGTAAGTCGCAGGCCTGAGAAACTTATTTTTTAGTGGGCGAACAAATATTGTATAAGCAGTTTTGAAAACGTGTTTTTGGGACATTTTTGCCAAGTGATATTTGCATTTTTTTTATTCAATTTTGTAAGTCGCAGGCCTGAATAACTTATTCTATAGTGATCGAACAAATTATATATAAGCAGTTTTGACAACGTGTTTTTGAGTCATCTTTGCCGAGTAATATTCGAATTTTTTTCATTCGATTTTGTGAGTCACAAGCCTCCAGAACTTCGTTCTTTCTGAGCGAACAAATAATGTATATCAGTTTTGAAAACGTGTTTTTGGGACATTTTTGCCAAGTGATATTCGCTTTTTTTTCAATCGATTTTGTAAGTCGCAGGCCTGAGAAACTTATTTTTAAGTGGGCGAACAAATATTGTATAAGCAGTTTTGAAAACGTGTTTTTGGGTCATTTTTGCCAAGTGATATTCGCATTTTTTTTATTCGATTTTGTATGTCGCAGGCCTTCTTATTTTGTTGGCGAACAAATAATGTATAGGCAGGTTTGATAACGTGTTTCTGAGTCATCTTTGCCGAGTAATATACGCTTTTTTTTCGATCGATTTTGTAAGTCGCAGGCCTGAGAAACTTATTTTTTAGTGGGCGAACAAATATTGTATAAGCAGTTCTGAAAACGTGTTTTTGGGTCATTTTTGCCAAGTGATATTCGCATTTTTTTTATTCGATTTTGTATGTCGCAGGCCTTCTTATTTTGTTGGCGAACAAATAATGTATAGGCAGGTTTGATAACGTGTTTTTGAATCATCTTTGCCGAGTATTATACGCTTTTTTTTCAATCGATTTTGTGAGTCGCAGGCCTGAGAAACTTCTTTCTTTGTGGGCGAACAAATAATGTATAAGCAGTTTTGACAACGTGTTTTTGAGTCATCTTTGCCGAGTAATATTTGCTTTTTTGTTGATCGATTTTGTAAGTCGCAGGCCTGAAATACTTATTCTATAGTGATCGAACAAATTATATATAAGCAGTTTTGACAACGTGTTTTTGAGTCATCTTTGCCGAGTAATATTCGAATTTTTTTCATTCGATTTTGTGAGTCACAAGCCTCCAGAACTTTGTTCTTTCTGGGCGAACAAATAATGTATATCAGTTTTGAAAACGTGTTTTTGAGTCATCTTTACCGAGTAATATTCGCATTTTTCTCAATCAACTATTTTGTAAGTCGCAGGCCCGAAAACTTATTCGTTAGTGGGCGAACAAATATCGTATAAGCAGTTCTAAATACGTGTTTTTGAATCATCTTTGCCGAGTGATACACGTTTTTTTTTCAATCGATTTTGTAAGTCGCAGGCCTGAGGAATTTTTTTTTTAGTGGGCGAACAAATAATGTATATCAGTTTTGAAAACGTGTTTTTCAGTCATCTTTACCGAGTTATATTCGCATTTTTCTGAATCAACGATTTTGTAAGTCGCAGGCCCGAAAACTTATTCTTTAGTGGGCGAACAAATATCGTATAAGCAGTTCTGAAAACGTGTTTTTGAATCATCTTTGCCGAGTAATATACGCTTTTTTTTCAATCGATTTTGTAAGTCGCAGGCCTGAGAAACTTATTTTTTAGTGGGCGAACAAATATCGTATAAGCAGTTCTGAAAACGTGTTTTTGAATCATCTTTGCCGAGTAAACGCTTTTTTTTCAATCGATTTTGTAAGTCGCAGGCCTGAGAAACTTATTTTTTAGTGGGCGAACAAATATTGTATAAGCAGTTTTGAAAACGTGTTTTTGGGACATTTTTGCCAAGTGATATTTGCATTTTTTTTATTCGATTTTGTATGTCGCAGGCCTTCTTATTTTGTTGGCGAACAAATAATGTATAGGCAGGTTTGATAACGTGTTTTTGAGTCATCTTTGCCGAGTAATATTCGCATTCTTTTCAATCGATTTTGTAAGTCGCAGGCCTAAAAAACTTATTTTTTGGTGCACGAACAAATAATGTATAAGCATTTTTGAAAACGTGTTCTTAAATCATCTTTGCCGAGTAGTATTCGCATTTTTCTGAATCAACGATTTTGTAAGTCGCAGGCCCGAAAAATTATTCTTTAGTGGACAAACAAATATCGTATAAGCAGTTCTAAATACGTGTTTTTGAATCATCTTTGCCGAGTGATACACGCTTTTTTTTCAATCGATTTTGTAAGTCGCAGGCCTGAGGAACTTTTTTTTTAGTGGGCGAACAAATAATGTATATCAGTTTTGAAAACGTGTTTTTCAGTCATCTTTACCGAGTAATATTCGCATTTTTCTGAATCAACGATTTCGTAAGTCGCACGCCCGAAAACTTATTCTTTAGTGGGCGAACAAATATCGTATAAGCAGTTCTGAAAACGTGTTTTTGAATCATCTTTGCCGAGTAATATTTGCTTTTTTGTTATTCAATTTTGTAAGTCGCAGGCCTGACATACTTATTCTATAGTGATCGAACAAATTATATATAAGCAGTTTTGACAACGTGTTTTTGAGTCATCTTTGCCGAGTAATATTCGCAATTTTGTCAATCAACGATTTTGTAAGTCGCAGGACCGAAAACTTATTCTTTAGTGGGCGAACAAATATCGTATAGGCAGTTTTGATAACGTGTTTTTGATTCATCTTTGCCGAGTAATATACGCATTTTTTTTATTCGATTTTGTAAGTCGCAGGCCTGAGAAACTTATTTTTTAGTGGGCGAACAAATATTGTATAAGCAGTTTTGAAAACGTGTCTTTGAGTTATTTTTGCCAAGTGATATTCGCATTTTTTCTATTCGATTTTGTATGTCGCAGGCCTTCTTATTTTGTTGGCGAACAAATAATGTATAAGCAGTTCTGAAAACGTGTTTTTGAATCATCTTTGCCGAGTAATATACGCTTTTTTTTCAATCGATTTTGTGAGTCGCAGGCCTGAGAAACTTCTTTCTTTGTGGGCGAATAAATAATGTATAAGCAGTTTTGACAACGTGTTTTTGGGTCATTTTTGCCAAGTGATATTCGCATTTTTTTTATTCGATTTTGTATGTCGCAGGCCTTCTTATTTTGTTGGCGAACAAATAATGTATAGGCAGGTTTGATAACGTGTTTTTGAATCATCTTTGCCGAGTAATATTCGCAATTTTGTCAATCAACGATTTTGTAAGTCGCAGGACCGAAAACTTATTCTTTAGTGGGCGAACAAATATCGTATAGGCAGTTTTGAAAACGTGTTTTTGAGTCATCGTTGCCGAGTAATATTCGAATTTTTTTCATTCGATTTTGTGAGTCACAAGTCTCCAGAACTTTGTTCTTTCTGGGCGAACAAATAATGTATATCAGTTTTGAAAACGTGTTTTTGGGACATTTTTGCCAAGTGATATTCGCATTTTTTTTATTCGATTTTGTATGTCGCAGGCCTTCTTATTTTGTTGGCGAACAAATAATGTATAAGCAGTTTTAAAAACAATTTTGTCAATCAACGATTTTGTAAGTCGCAGGCCCGAAAACTTATTCTTTAGTGGGCGAACAAATATCGTATAGGCAGTTCTGAAAGCGTGTTTTTGAATCATCTTTGCCGAGTAATATACGCTTTTTTTTCAATCGATTTTGTAAGTCGCAGGCCTGAGAAACTTATTTTTTAGTGGGCGAACAAATATTGTATAAGCAGTTTTGAAAACGTGTTTTTGGGACATTTTTGCCAAGTGATATTTGCATTTTTTTTATTCGATTTTGTATGTCGCAGGCCTTCTTATTTTGTTGGCGAACAAATAATGTATAGGCAGGTTTGATAACGTGTTTTTGAGTCATCTTTGCCGAGTAATATTCGCATTCTTTTCAATCGATTTTGTAAGTCGCAGGCCTAAAAAACTTATTTTTTGGTGCACGAACAAATAATGTATAAGCATTTTTGAAAACGTGTTCTTAAATCATCTTTGCCGAGTAGTATTCGCATTTTTCTGAATCAACGATTTTGTAAGTCGCAGGCCCGAAAAATTATTCTTTAGTGGACAAACAAATATCGTATAAGCAGTTCTAAATACGTGTTTTTGAATCATCTTTGCCGAGTGATACACGCTTTTTTTTCAATCGATTTTGTAAGTCGCAGGCCTGAGGAACTTTTTTTTTAGTGGGCGAACAAATAATGTATATCAGTTTTGAAAACGTGTTTTTCAGTCATCTTTACCGAGTAATATTCGCATTTTTCTGAATCAACGATTTTGTAAGTCGAAGGCCCGAAAACTTATTTTTTAGTGGGCGAACAAATATCGTATAAGCAGTTCTGAAAACGTGTTTTTGAATCATCTTTGCCGAGTAATATACGCTTTTTTTTCAATCGATTTTGTAAGTCGCAGGCCTGAGAAACTTATTTTTTAGTGGGCGAACAAATATTGTATAAGCAGTTTTGAAAACGTGTTTTTGGGACATTTTTGCCAAGTGATATTTGCATTTTTTTTATTCGATTTTGTATGTCGCAGGCCTTCTTATTTTGTTGGCGAACAAATAATGTATAGGCAGGTTTGATAACGTGTTTTTGAGTCATCTTTGCCGAGTAATATTCGCATTCTTTTCAATCGATTTTGTAAGTCGCAGGCCTAAAAAACTTATTTTTTGGTGCACGAACAAATAATGTATAAGCATTTTTGAAAACGTGTTCTTAAATCATCTTTGCCGAGTAGTATTCGCATTTTTCTGAATCAACGATTTTGTAAGTCGCAGGCCCGAAAAATTATTCTTTAGTGGACAAACAAATATCGTATAAGCAGTTCTAAATACGTGTTTTTGAATCATCTTTGCCGAGTGATACACGCTTTTTTTTCAATCGATTTTGTAAGTCGCAGGCCTGAGGAACTTTTTTTTTAGTGGGCGAACAAATAATGTATATCAGTTTTGAAAACGTGTTTTTCAGTCATCTTTACCGAGTAATATTCGCATTTTTCTGAATCAACGATTTCGTAAGTCGCACGCCCGAAAACTTATTCTTTAGTGGGCGAACAAATATCGTATAAGCAGTTCTGAAAACGTGTTTTTGAATCATCTTTGCCGAGTAATATTTGCTTTTTTGTTATTCAATTTTGTAAGTCGCAGGCCTGACATACTTATTCTATAGTGATCGAACAAATTATATATAAGCAGTTTTGACAACGTGTTTTTGAGTCATCTTTGCCGAGTAATATTCGCAATTTTGTCAATCAACGATTTTGTAAGTCGCAGGACCGAAAACTTATTCTTTAGTGGGCGAACAAATATCGTATAGGCAGTTTTGAAAACGTGTTTTTGAGTCATCGTTGCCGAGTAATATTCGAATTTTTTTCATTCGATTTTGTGAGTCACAAGCCTCCAGAACTTTGTTCTTTCTGGGCGAACAAATAATGTATATCAGTTTTGAAAACGTGTTTTTGGGACATTTTTGCCAAGTGATATTCGCATTTTTTTTATTCGATTTTGTATGTCGCAGGCCTTCTTATTTTGTTGGCGAACAAATAATGTATAGGCAGGTTTGATAACGTGTTTTTGAGTCATCTTAGCCGAGTAATATTCGCATTCTTTTCAATCGATTTTGTAAGTCGCAGGCCTGAGAAACTTCTTGTTTTGTGGGCGAACAAATATTGTATAAGCAGTTCTGAAAACGTGTTTTTGAGTCATCTTTGCCGAGTAATATTTGCTTTTTTGTTATTCGATTTTGTAAGTCGCAGGCCTGAAATACTTATTCTATAGTGATCGAACAAATTATATATAAGCAGTTTTGACAACGTGTTTTTGAGTCATCTTTACCGAGTAATATTCGCATTTTTCTCAATCAACGATTTTGTAAGTAGCAGGCCCGAAAACTTATTCTTTAGTGGGCGAACAAATATCGTATAAGCATTTCTGAAAACGTGTTTTTGAATCATCTTTGCCGAGTAATATACGCTTTTTTTTCAATCGATTTTGTAAGTCGCAGGCCTAAAAAACTTATTTTTTAGTGGGCGAACAAATATTGTATAAGCAGTTTTGAAAACGTGTTTTTGAGTTATTTTTGCCAAGTGATATTCGCATTTTTTCAATTCGATTTTGTATGTCGCAGGCCTTCTTATTTTGTTGGCGAACAAATAATGTATAAGCAGTTCTGAAAACGTGTTTTTGAATCATCTTTGCCGAGTAATATTCGAATTTTTTTCATTCGATTTTGTGAGTCACAAGTCTCCAGAACTTTGTTCTTTCTGGGCGAACAAATAATGTATATCAGTTTTGAAAACGTGTTTTTGGGACATTTTTGCCAAGTGATATTCGCATTTTTTTTATTCCATTTTGTATGTCGCAGGCCTTCTTATTTTGTTGGCGAACAAATAATGTATAAGCAGTTTTAAAAACAATTTTGTCAATCAACGATTTTGTAAGTCGCAGGCCCGAAAACTTATTCTTTAGTGGGCGAACAAATATCGTATAGGCAGTTCTGAAAGCGTGTTTTTGAATCATCTTTGCCGAGTAATTTACGCTTTTTTTTCAATCGATTTTGTGAGTCGCAGGCCTGAGAAACTTATTTTTAAGTGGGCGAACAAATATTGTATAAGCAGTTTTGAAAACGTGTTTTTGGGTCATTTTTGCCAAGTGATATTCGCATTTTTTTTATTCGATTTTGTATGTCGCAGGCCTTCTTATTTTGTTGGCGAACAAATAATGTATAGGCAGGTTTGATAACGTGTTTCTGAGTCATCTTTGCCGAGTAATATACGCTTTTTTTTCGATCGATTTTGTAAGTCGCAGGCCTGAGAAACTTATTTTTTAGTGGGCGAACAAATATTGTATAAGCAGTTCTGAAAACGTGTTTTTGGGTCATTTTTGCCAAGTGATATTCGCATTTTTTTTATTCGATTTTGTATGTCGCAGGCCTTCTTATTTTGTTGGCGAACAAATAATGTATAGGCAGGTTTGATAACGTGTTTTTGAATCATCTTTGCCGAGTATTATACGCTTTTTTTTCAATCGATTTTGTGAGTCGCAGGCCTGAGAAACTTCTTTCTTTGTGGGCGAACAAATAATGTATAAGCAGTTTTGACAACGTGTTTTTGAGTCATCTTTGCCGAGTAATATTTGCTTTTTTGTTGATCGATTTTGTAAGTCACAGGCCTGAAATACTTATTCTATAGTGATCGAACAAATTATATATAAGCAGTTTTGACAACGTGTTTTTGAGTCATCTTTGCCGAGTAATATTCGAATTTTTTTCATTCGATTTTGTGAGTCACAAGCCTCCAGAACTTTGTTCTTTCTGGGCGAACAAATAATGTATATCAGTTTTGAAAACGTGTTTTTGAGTCATCTTTGCCGAGTGATACACGCTTTTTTTTCAATCGATTTTGTGAGTCGCAGGCCTGAGAAACTTCTTTCTTTGTGGGCGAACAAATAATGTATAAGCAGTTTTGACAACGTGTTTTTGAGTCATCTTTGCCGAGTAATATTTGCTTTTTTGTTGATCGATTTTGTAAGTCACAGGCCTGAAATACTTATTCTATAGTGATCGAACAAATTATATATAAGCAGTTTTGAAAACGTGTTTTTGGGACATTTTTGCCAAGTGATATTCGCATTTTTTTTATTCGATTTTGTATGTCGCAGGCCTTCTTATTTTGTTGGCGAACAAATAATGTATAGGCAGTTTTGATAACGTCTTTTTGATTCATCTTTTCCGAGTAATATACGCATTTTTTTCAATCGATATTGTAAGTCGCAGGCCTGAGAAACTTCTTGTTTTGTGGTTGAACAAATATTGTATAAGCAGTTCTGAAAACGTGTTTTTGAGTCATCTTTGCCGAGTAATATTTGCTTTTTTGTTATTCGATTTTGTAAGTCGCAGGCCTGAAATACTTATTCTATAGTGATCGAACAAATTATATATAAGCAGTTTTGACAACGTGTTTTTGAGTCATCTTTGCCGAGTAATATTCGAATTTTTTTCATTCGATTTTGTGAGTCACAAGCCTCCAGAACTTTGTTCTTTCTGGGCGAACAAATAATGTATATCAGTTTTGAAAACGTGTTTTTGGGACATTTTTGCCAAGTGATATTCGCATTTTTTTTATTCGATTTTGTATGTCGCAGGCCTTCTTATTTTGTTGGCGAACAAATAATGTATAGGCAGGTTTGATAACGTGTTTTTGAGTCATCTTTGCCGAGTAATATTCGCATTTTTTTCAATCGATTTTGTAAGTCGCAGGCCTGAGAAACTTATTTTTTAGTGGGCGAACAAATATTGTATAAGCAGTTCTGAAAACGTGTTTTTGGGTCATTTTTGCCAAGTGATATTCGCATTTTTTTTATTCGATTTTGTATGTCGCAGGCCTTCTTATTTTGTTGGCGAACAAATAATGTATAGGCAGGTTTGATAACGTGTTTTTGAATCATCTTTGCCGAGTATTATACGCTTTTTTTTCAATCGATTTTGTGAGTCGCAGGCCTGAGAAACTTCTTTCTTTGTGGGCGAACAAATAATGTATAAGCAGTTTTGACAACGTGTTTTTGAGTCATCTTTGCCGAGTAATATTTGCTTTTTTGTTGATCGATTTTGTAAGTCACAGGCCTGAAATACTTATTCTATAGTGATCGAACAAATTATATATAAGCAGTTTTGACAACGTGTTTTTGAGTCATCTTTGCCGAGTAATATTCGAATTTTTTTCATTCGATTTTGTGAGTCACAAGCCTCCAGAACTTTGTTCTTTCTGGGCGAACAAATAATGTATATCAGTTTTGAAAACGTGTTTTTGAGTCATCTTTGCCGAGTGATACACGCTTTTTTTTCAATCGATTTTGTGAGTCGCAGGCCTGAGAAACTTCTTTCTTTGTGGGCGAACAAATAATGTATAAGCAGTTTTGACAACGTGTTTTTGAGTCATCTTTGCCGAGTAATATTTGCTTTTTTGTTGATCGATTTTGTAAGTCACAGGCCTGAAATACTTATTCTATAGTGATCGAACAAATTATATATAAGCAGTTTTGAAAACGTGTTTTTGGGACATTTTTGCCAAGTGATATTCGCATTTTTTTTATTCGATTTTGTATGTCGCAGGCCTTCTTATTTTGTTGGCGAACAAATAATGTATAGGCAGTTTTGATAACGTCTTTTTGATTCATCTTTTCCGAGTAATATACGCATTTTTTTCAATCGATATTGTAAGTCGCAGGCCTGAGAAACTTCTTGTTTTGTGGTTGAACAAATATTGTATAAGCAGTTCTGAAAACGTGTTTTTGAGTCATCTTTGCCGAGTAATATTTGCTTTTTTGTTATTCGATTTTGTAAGTCGCAGGCCTGAAATACTTATTCTATAGTGATCGAACAAATTATATATAAGCAGTTTTGACAACGTGTTTTTGAGTCATCTTTGCCGAGTAATATTCGAATTTTTTTCATTCGATTTTGTGAGTCACAAGCCTCCAGAACTTCGTTCTTTCTGAGCGAACAAATAATGTATATCAGTTTTGAAAACGTGTTTTTGGGACATTTTTGCCGAGTAATATTCGCATTTTTTTCAATCGATTTTGTAAGTCGCAGGCCTGAGAAACTTATTTTTTAGTGGGCGAACAAATATTGTATAAGCAGTTTTGAAAACGTGTTTTTGAGTTATTTTTGCCAAGTGATATTCGCATTTTTTTTATTCGATTTTGTATGTCGCAGGCCTTCTCATTTTGTTGGCGAACAAATAATGTATAAGCAGTTCTGAAAACGTGTTTTTGAATCATCTTTGCCGAGTAATATACGCTTTTTTTTCAATCGATTTTGTGAGTCGCAGGCCTGAGAAACTTCTTTCTTTGTGGGCGAATAAATAATGTATAAGCAGTTTTGACAACGTGTTTTTGAGTCATCTTTGCCGAGTAATATTTGCTTTTTTGTTATTCGATTTTGTAAGTCGCAGGCCTGAAATACTTATTCTATAGTGATCGAACAAATTATATATAAGCAGTTTTGAAAACGTGTTTTTGTGTCATCTTTGCCGAGTAATATTCGAATTTTTTTCATTCGATTTTGTGAGTCGCAGGCCTCCAGAACTTTGTTCTTTTTGGGCGAACAAATAATGTATATCAGTTTTGAAAACTTTTTTTTCAGTCATCTTTACCGAGTAATATTCGCATTTTTCTGAATCAACGATTTTGTAAGTCGAAGGCCCGAAAACTTATTTTTTAGTGGGCGAACAAATATCGTATAAGCAGTTTTGAAAACGTGTTTTTGAATCATCTTTGCCGAGTAATATACGCTTTTTTTTCAATCGATTTTGTAAGTCGCAGGCCTGAGAAACTTATTTTTTAGTGGGCGAACAAATATTGTATAAGCAGTTTTGAAAACGTGTTTTTGGGACATTTTTGCCAAGTGATATTTGCATTTTTTTTATTCGATTTTGTATGTCGCAGGCCTTCTTATTTTGTTGGCGAACAAATAATGTATAGGCAGGTTTGATAACGTGTTTTTGAGTCATCTTTGCCGAGTAATATTCGCATTCTTTTCAATCGATTTTGTAAGTCGCAGGCCTAAAAAACTTATTTTTTGGTGCACGAACAAATAATGTATAAGCATTTTTGAAAACGTGTTCTTAAATCATCTTTGCCGAGTAGTATTCGCATTTTTCTGAATCAACGATTTTGTAAGTCGCAGGCCCGAAAAATTATTCTTTAGTGGACAAACAAATATCGTATAAGCAGTTCTAAATACGTGTTTTTGAATCATCTTTGCCGAGTGATACACGCTTTTTTTTCAATCGATTTTGTAAGTCGCAGGCCTGAGGAACTTTTTTTTTAGTGGGCGAACAAATAATGTATATCAGTTTTGAAAACGTGTTTTTCAGTCATCTTTACCGAGTAATATTCGCATTTTTCTGAATCAACGATTTTGTAAGTCGAAGGCCCGAAAACTTATTTTTTAGTGGGCGAACAAATATCGTATAAGCAGTTCTGAAAACGTGTTTTTGAATCATCTTTGCCGAGTAATATACGCTTTTTTTTCAATCGATTTTGTAAGTCGCAGGCCTGAGAAACTTATTTTTTAGTGGGCGAACAAATATTGTATAAGCAGTTTTGAAAACGTGTTTTTGGGACATTTTTGCCAAGTGATATTTGCATTTTTTTTATTCGATTTTGTATGTCGCAGGCCTTCTTATTTTGTTGGCGAACAAATAATGTATAGGCAGGTTTGATAACGTGTTTTTGAGTCATCTTTGCCGAGTAATATTCGCATTCTTTTCAATCGATTTTGTAAGTCGCAGGCCTAAAAAACTTATTTTTTGGTGCACGAACAAATAATGTATAAGCATTTTTGAAAACGTGTTCTTAAATCATCTTTGCCGAGTAGTATTCGCATTTTTCTGAATCAACGATTTTGTAAGTCGCAGGCCCGAAAAATTATTCTTTAGTGGACAAACAAATATCGTATAAGCAGTTCTAAATACGTGTTTTTGAATCATCTTTGCCGAGTAATATACGCTTTTTTTTCAATCGATTTTGTAAGTCGCAGGCCTGAGAAACTTCTTTTTTGTGGGCGAACAAATATTGTATAAGCAGTTCTGAAAACGTGTTTTTGAGTCATCTTTGCCGAGTAATATTTGCTTTTTTGTTATTCGATTTTGTAAGTCGCAGGCCTGAAATACTTATTCTATAGTGATCGAACAAATTATATATAAGCAGTTTTGACAACGTGTTTTTGAGTCATCTTTACCGAGTAATATTCGCATTTTTCTCAATCAACGATTTTGTAAGTAGCAGGCCCGAAAACTTATTCTTTAGTGGGCGAACAAATATCGTATAAGCATTTCTGAAAACGTGTTTTTGAATCATCTTTGCCAAGTGATATTCGCATTTTTTCAATTCGATTTTGTATGTCGCAGGCCTTCTTATTTTGTAGGCGAACAAATAATGTATAAGCAGTTCTGAAAACGTGTTTTTGAATCATCTTTGCCGAGTAATATTCGAATTTTTTTCATTCGATTTTGTGAGTCACAAGTCTCCAGAACTTTGTTCTTTCTGGGCGAACAAATAATGTATATCAGTTTTGAAAACGTGTTTTTGGGACATTTTTGCCAAGTGATATTCGCATTTTTTTTATTCCATTTTGTATGTCGCAGGCCTTCTTATTTTGTTGGCGAACAAATAATGTATAAGCAGTTTTAAAAACAATTTTGTCAATCAACGATTTTGTAAGTCGCAGGCCCGAAAACTTATTCTTTAGTGGGCGAACAAATATCGTATAGGCAGTTCTGAAAGCGTGTTTTTGAATCATCTTTGCCGAGTAATTTACGCTTTTTTTTCAATCGATTTTGTGAGTCGCAGGCCTGAGAAACTTATTTTTAAGTGGGCGAACAAATATTGTATAAGCAGTTTTGAAAACGTGTTTTTGGGTCATTTTTGCCAAGTGATATTCGCATTTTTTTTATTCGATTTTGTATGTCGCAGGCCTTCTTATTTTGTTGGCGAACAAATAATGTATAGGCAGGTTTGATAACGTGTTTCTGAGTCATCTTTGCCGAGTAATATACGCTTTTTTTTCGATCGATTTTGTAAGTCGCAGGCCTGAGAAACTTATTTTTTAGTGGGCGAACAAATATTGTATAAGCAGTTCTGAAAACGTGTTTTTGGGTCATTTTTGCCAAGTGATATTCGCATTTTTTTTATTCGATTTTGTATGTCGCAGGCCTTCTTATTTTGTTGGCGAACAAATAATGTATAGGCAGGTTTGATAACGTGTTTTTGAGTCATCTTTGCCGAGTAATATTCGCATTCTTTTCAATCGATTTTGTAAGTCGCAGGCCTAAAAAACTTATTTTTTGGTGCACGAACAAATAATGTATAAGCATTTTTGAAAACGTGTTCTTAAATCATCTTTGCCGAGTAGTATTCGCATTTTTCTGAATCAACGATTTTGTAAGTCGCAGGCCCGAAAAATTATTCTTTAGTGGACAAACAAATATCGTATAAGCAGTTCTAAATACGTGTTTTTGAATCATCTTTGCCGAGTGATACACGCTTTTTTTTCAATCGATTTTGTAAGTCGCAGGCCTGAGGAACTTTTTTTTTAGTGGGCGAACAAATAATGTATATCAGTTTTGAAAACGTGTTTTTCAGTCATCTTTACCGAGTAATATTCGCATTTTTCTGAATCAACGATTTTGTAAGTCGAAGGCCCGAAAACTTATTTTTTAGTGGGCGAACAAATATCGTATAAGCAGTTCTGAAAACGTGTTTTTGAATCATCTTTGCCGAGTAATATACGCTTTTTTTTCAATCGATTTTGTAAGTCGCAGGCCTGAGAAACTTATTTTTTAGTGGGCGAACAAATATTGTATAAGCAGTTTTGAAAACGTGTTTTTGGGACATTTTTGCCAAGTGATATTTGCATTTTTTTTATTCGATTTTGTATGTCGCAGGCCTTCTTATTTTGTTGGCGAACAAATAATGTATAGGCAGGTTTGATAACGTGTTTTTGAGTCATCTTTGCCGAGTAATATTCGCATTCTTTTCAATCGATTTTGTAAGTCGCAGGCCTAAAAAACTTATTTTTTGGTGCACGAACAAATAATGTATAAGCATTTTTGAAAACGTGTTCTTAAATCATCTTTGCCGAGTAGTATTCGCATTTTTCTGAATCAACGATTTTGTAAGTCGCAGGCCCGAAAAATTATTCTTTAGTGGACAAACAAATATCGTATAAGCAGTTCTAAATACGTGTTTTTGAATCATCTTTGCCGAGTGATACACGCTTTTTTTTCAATCGATTTTGTAAGTCGCAGGCCTGAGGAACTTTTTTTTTAGTGGGCGAACAAATAATGTATATCAGTTTTGAAAACGTGTTTTTCAGTCATCTTTACCGAGTAATATTCGCATTTTTCTGAATCAACGATTTCGTAAGTCGCACGCCCGAAAACTTATTCTTTAGTGGGCGAACAAATATCGTATAAGCAGTTCTGAAAACGTGTTTTTGAATCATCTTTGCCGAGTAATATTTGCTTTTTTGTTATTCAATTTTGTAAGTCGCAGGCCTGACATACTTATTCTATAGTGATCGAACAAATTATATATAAGCAGTTTTGACAACGTGTTTTTGAGTCATCTTTGCCGAGTAATATTCGCAATTTTGTCAATCAACGATTTTGTAAGTCGCAGGACCGAAAACTTATTCTTTAGTGGGCGAACAAATATCGTATAGGCAGTTTTGAAAACGTGTTTTTGAGTCATCGTTGCCGAGTAATATTCGAATTTTTTTCATTCGATTTTGTGAGTCACAAGCCTCCAGAACTTTGTTCTTTCTGGGCGAACAAATAATGTATATCAGTTTTGAAAACGTGTTTTTGGGACATTTTTGCCAAGTGATATTCGCATTTTTTTTATTCGATTTTGTATGTCGCAGGCCTTCTTATTTTGTTGGCGAACAAATAATGTATAGGCAGGTTTGATAACGTGTTTTTGAGTCATCTTAGCCGAGTAATATTCGCATTCTTTTCAATCGATTTTGTAAGTCGCAGGCCTGAGAAACTTCTTGTTTTGTGGGCGAACAAATATTGTATAAGCAGTTCTGAAAACGTGTTTTTGAGTCATCTTTGCCGAGTAATATTTGCTTTTTTGTTATTCGATTTTGTAAGTCGCAGGCCTGAAATACTTATTCTATAGTGATCGAACAAATTATATATAAGCAGTTTTGACAACGTGTTTTTGAGTCATCTTTACCGAGTAATATTCGCATTTTTCTCAATCAACGATTTTGTAAGTAGCAGGCCCGAAAACTTATTCTTTAGTGGGCGAACAAATATCGTATAAGCAGTTCTGAAAACGTGTTTTTGAATCATCTTTGCCGAGTAATATACGCTTTTTTTTCAATCGATTTTGTAAGTCGCAGGCCTGAGAAACTTATTTTTTAGTGGGCGAACAAATATTGTATAAGCAGTTTTGAAAACGTGTTTTTGGGTCATTTTTGCCAAGTGATATTCGCATTTTTTTTATTCGATTTTGTATGTCGCAGGCCTTCTTATTTTGTTGGCGAACAAATAATGTATAGGCAGGTTTGATAACGTGTTTCTGAGTCATCTTTGCCGAGTAATATACGCTTTTTTTTCGATCGATTTTGTAAGTCGCAGGCCTGAGAAACTTATTTTTTAGTGGGCGAACAAATATTGTATAAGCAGTTCTGAAAACGTGTTTTTGGGTCATTTTTGCCAAGTGATATTCGCATTTTTTTTATTCGATTTTGTATGTCGCAGGCCTTCTTATTTTGTTGGCGAACAAATAATGTATAGGCAGGTTTGATAACGTGTTTTTGAATCATCTTTGCCGAGTATTATACGCTTTTTTTTCAATCGATTTTGTGAGTCGCAGGCCTGAGAAACTTCTTTCTTTGTGGGCGAACAAATAATGTATAAGCAGTTTTGACAACGTGTTTTTGAGTCATCTTTGCCGAGTAATATTTGCTTTTTTGTTGATCGATTTTGTAAGTCACAGGCCTGAAATACTTATTCTATAGTGATCGAACAAATTATATATAAGCAGTTTTGACAACGTGTTTTTGAGTCATCTTTGCCGAGTAATATTCGAATTTTTTTCATTCGATTTTGTGAGTCACAAGCCTCCAGAACTTTGTTCTTTCTGGGCGAACAAATAATGTATATCAGTTTTGAAAACGTGTTTTTGAGTCATCTTTGCCGAGTGATACACGCTTTTTTTTCAATCGATTTTGTGAGTCGCAGGCCTGAGAAACTTCTTTCTTTGTGGGCGAACAAATAATGTATAAGCAGTTTTGACAACGTGTTTTTGAGTCATCTTTGCCGAGTAATATTTGCTTTTTTGTTGATCGATTTTGTAAGTCACAGGCCTGAAATACTTATTCTATAGTGATCGAACAAATTATATATAAGCAGTTTTGAAAACGTGTTTTTGGGACATTTTTGCCAAGTGATATTCGCATTTTTTTTATTCGATTTTGTATGTCGCAGGCCTTCTTATTTTGTTGGCGAACAAATAATGTATAGGCAGTTTTGATAACGTCTTTTTGATTCATCTTTTCCGAGTAATATACGCATTTTTCTGAATCAACGATTTTGTAAGTCGCAGGCCTGAGAAACTTATTTTTTAGTGGGCGAACAAATATTGTATAAGCAGTTTTGAAAACGTGTTTTTGGGACATTTTTGCCAAGTGATATTTGCATTTTTTTTATTCAATTTTGTAAGTCGCAGGCCTGAATAACTTATTCTATAGTGATCGAACAAATTATATATAAGCAGTTTTGACAACGTGTTTTTGAGTCATCTTTGCCGAGTAATATTCGAATTTTTTTCATTCGATTTTGTGAGTCACAAGCCTCCAGAACTTCGTTCTTTCTGAGCGAACAAATAATGTATATCAGTTTTGAAAACGTGTTTTTGGGACATTTTTGCCAAGTGATATTCGCATTTTTTTTATTCGATTTTGTATGTCGCAGGCCTTCTTATTTTGTTGGCGAAAAAATAATGTATAGGCAGGTTTGATAACGTGTTTTTGAGTCATCTTTGCCGAGTAATATTCGCATTTTTTTCAATCGATTTTGTAAGTCGCAGGCCTGAGAAACTTATTTTTTAGTGGGCGAACAAATATTGTATAAGCAGTTTTGAAAACGTGTTTTTGAGTTATTTTTGCCAAGTGATATTCGCATTTTTTTTATTCGATTTTGTATGTCGCAGGCCTTCTCATTTTGTTGGCGAACAAATAATGAATAAGCAGTTCTGAAAACGTGTTTTTGAATCATCTTTGCCGAGTAATATTCGAATTTTTTTCATTCGATTTTGTGAGTCGCAGGCCTCCAGAACTTTGTTCTTTTTGGGCGAACAAATAATGTATATCAGTTTTGAAAACGTGTTTTTGAGTCATCTTTACCGAGTAATATTCGCATTTTTCTCAATCAACGATTTCGTAAGTCGCAGGCCCGAAAACTTATTCTTTAGTGGGCGAACAAATATCGTATAAGCAGTTCTGAAAACGTGTTTTTGAATCATCTTTGCCGAGTAATATGCGCTTTTTTTTCAATCGATTTTGTAAGTCGCAGGCCTGAGAAACTTATTTTTTAGTGGGCGAACAAATATTGTATAAGCATTTTTGAAAACGTGTTTTTGAGTTATTTTTGCCAAGTGATATTCGCATTTTTTTTATTCGATTTTGTATGTCGCAGGCCTTCTTATTTTGTTGGCGAACAAATAATGTATAAGCAGTTTTGAAAACAATTTTGTCAATCAACGATTTTGTAAGTCGCAGGCCCGAAAACTTATTCTTTAGTAGGCGAACAAATATCGTATAGGCAGTTCTGAAAGCGTGTTTTTGAATCATCCTTGCCGAGTAATATACGCTTTTTTTTCAATCGATTTTGTAAGTCGCAGGCCTGAGAAACTTATTTTTTAGTGGGCAAACAAATATTGTATAAGCAGTTTTGAAAACGTGTTTTTGAGTCATCTTTGCCGAGTAATATTTGCTTTTTTGTTATTCAATTTTGTAAGTCGCAGGCCTGAAATACTTATTCTATAGTGATCGAACAAATATCGTATAGGCAGTTCTGAAAGCGTGTTTTTGAATCATCTTTGCCGAGTAATATACGCTTTTTTTTCAATCGATTTTGTAAGTCGCAGGCCTGAGAAACTTATTTTTTAGTGGGCGAACAAATATTGTATAAGCAGTTTTGGAAACGTGTTTTTGGGACATTTTTGCCAAGTGATATTTGCATTTTTTTTATTCGATTTTGTATGTCGCAGGCCTTCTTATTTTGTTGGCGAACAAATAATGTATAGGCAGGTTTGATAACGTGTTCTTAAATCATCTTTGCCGAGTAGTATTCGCATTTTTCTGAATCAACGATTTCGTAAGTCGCACGCCCGAAAACTTATTCTTTAGTGGGCGAACAAATATCGTATAAGCAGTTCTGAAAACGTGTTTTTGAATTATCTTTGCCGAGTAATATTTGCTTTTTTGTTATTCAATTTTGTAAGTCGCAGGCCTGAAATACTTATTCTATAGTGATCGAACAAATTATATATAAGTAGTTTTGACAACGTGTTTTTGAGTCATCTTTGCCGAGTAATATTCGCAATTTTGTCAATCAACGATTTTGTAAGTCGCAGGACCGAAAACTTATTTTTTAGTGGGCGAACAAATATTGTATAAGCAGTTTTGAAAACGTGTTTTTGAATCATCTTCGCCGAGTAATATGCGCTTTTTTTTCAATCGATTTTGTAAGTCGCAGGCCTGAGAAACTTATTTTTTAGTGGGCGAACAAATATTGTATAAGCATTTTTGAAAACGTGTTTTTGAGTTATTTTTGCCAAGTGATATTCGCATTTTTTTTATTCGATTTTGTATGTCGCAGGCCTTCTTATTTTGTTGGCGAACAAATAATGTATAAGCAGTTTTGAAAACAATTTTGTCAATCAACGATTTTGTAAGTCGCAGGCCCGAAAACTTATTCTTTAGTAGGCGAACAAATATCGTATAGGCAGTTCTGAAAGCGTGTTTTTGAATCATCCTTGCCGAGTAATATACGCTTTTTTTTCAATCGATTTTGTAAGTCGCAGGCCTGAGAAACTTATTTTTTAGTGGGCAAACAAATATTGTATAAGCAGTTTTGAAAACGTGTTTTTGAGTCATCTTTGCCGAGTAATATTTGCTTTTTTGTTATTCGATTTTGTAAGTCGCAGGCCTGAAATACTTATTCTATAGTGATCGAACAAATATATATAAGCAGTTTTGAAAACGTGTTTTTGGGACATTTTTGCCAAGTGATATTCGCATTTTTTTTATTCGATTTTGTATGTCGCAGGCCTTCTTATTTTGTTGGCGAACAAATAATGTATAGGCAGGTTTGATAACGTGTTTTTGAGTCATCTTAGCCGAGTAATATTCGCATTCTTTTCAATCGATTTTGTAAGTCGCAGGCCTGAGAAACTTCTTGTTTTGTGGGCGAACAAATATTGTATAAGCAGTTCTGAAAACGTGTTTTTGAGTCATCTTTGCCGAGTAATATTTGCTTTTTTGTTATTCGATTTTGTAAGTCGCAGGCCTGAAATACTTATTCTATAGTGATCGAACAAATTATATATAAGCAGTTTTGACAACGTGTTTTTGAGTCATCTTTACCGAGTAATATTCGCATTTTTCTCAATCAACGATTTTGTAAGTAGCAGGCCCGAAAACTTATTCTTTAGTGGGCGAACAAATATCGTATAGGCAGTTCTGAAAACGTGTTTTTGAATCATCTTTGCCGAGTAATTACGCTTTTTTTTCAATCGATTTTGTAAGTCGCAGGCCTGAGAAACTTATTTTTTAGTGGGCGAACAAATATTGTATAAGCAGTTCTGAAAACGTGTTTTTGGGTCATTTTTGCCAAGTGATATTCGCATTTTTTTTATTCGATTTTGTATGTCGCAGGCCTTCTTATTTTGTTGGCGAACAAATAATGTATAGGCAGGTTTGATAACGTGTTTTTGAATCATCTTTGCCGAGTATTATACGCTTTTTTTTCAATCGATTTTGTGAGTCGCAGGCCTGAGAAACTTCTTTCTTTGTGGGCGAACAAATAATGTATAAGCAGTTTTGACAACGTGTTTTTGAGTCATCTTTGCCGAGTAATATTTGCTTTTTTGTTGATCGATTTTGTAAGTCACAGGCCTGAAATACTTATTCTATAGTGATCGAACAAATTATATATAAGCAGTTTTGACAACGTGTTTTTGAGTCATCTTTGCCGAGTAATATTCGAATTTTTTTCATTCGATTTTGTGAGTCACAAGCCTCCAGAACTTTGTTCTTTCTGGGCGAACAAATAATGTATATCAGTTTTGAAAACGTGTTTTTGAGTCATCTTTGCCGAGTGATACACGCTTTTTTTTCAATCGATTTTGTGAGTCGCAGGCCTGAGAAACTTCTTTCTTTGTGGGCGAACAAATAATGTATAAGCAGTTTTGACAACGTGTTTTTGAGTCATCTTTGCCGAGTAATATTTGCTTTTTTGTTGATCGATTTTGTAAGTCACAGGCCTGAAATACTTATTCTATAGTGATCGAACAAATTATATATAAGCAGTTTTGAAAACGTGTTTTTGGGACATTTTTGCCAAGTGATATTCGCATTTTTTTTATTCGATTTTGTATGTCGCAGGCCTTCTTATTTTGTTGGCGAACAAATAATGTATAGGCAGTTTTGATAACGTCTTTTTGATTCATCTTTTCCGAGTAATATACGCATTTTTCTGAATCAACGATTTTGTAAGTCGCAGGCCTGAGAAACTTATTTTTTAGTGGGCGAACAAATATTGTATAAGCAGTTTTGAAAACGTGTTTTTGGGACATTTTTGCCAAGTGATATTTGCATTTTTTTTATTCAATTTTGTAAGTCGCAGGCCTGAATAACTTATTCTATAGTGATCGAACAAATTATATATAAGCAGTTTTGACAACGTGTTTTTGAGTCATCTTTGCCGAGTAATATTCGAATTTTTTTCATTCGATTTTGTGAGTCACAAGCCTCCAGAACTTCGTTCTTTCTGAGCGAACAAATAATGTATATCAGTTTTGAAAACGTGTTTTTGGGACATTTTTGCCAAGTGATATTCGCATTTTTTTTATTCGATTTTGTATGTCGCAGGCCTTCTTATTTTGTTGGCGAAAAAATAATGTATAGGCAGGTTTGATAACGTGTTTTTGAGTCATCTTTGCCGAGTAATATTCGCATTTTTTTCAATCGATTTTGTAAGTCGCAGGCCTGAGAAACTTATTTTTTAGTGGGCGAACAAATATTGTATAAGCAGTTTTGAAAACGTGTTTTTGAGTTATTTTTGCCAAGTGATATTCGCATTTTTTTTATTCGATTTTGTATGTCGCAGGCCTTCTCATTTTGTTGGCGAACAAATAATGAATAAGCAGTTCTGAAAACGTGTTTTTGAATCATCTTTGCCGAGTAATATTCGAATTTTTTTCATTCGATTTTGTGAGTCGCAGGCCTCCAGAACTTTGTTCTTTTTGGGCGAACAAATAATGTATATCAGTTTTGAAAACGTGTTTTTGAGTCATCTTTACCGAGTAATATTCGCATTTTTCTCAATCAACGATTTCGTAAGTCGCAGGCCCGAAAACTTATTCTTTAGTGGGCGAACAAATATCGTATAAGCAGTTCTGAAAACGTGTTTTTGAATCATCTTCGCCGAGTAATATGCGCTTTTTTTTCAATCGATTTTGTAAGTCGCAGGCCTGAGAAACTTATTTTTTAGTGGGCGAACAAATATTGTATAAGCATTTTTGAAAACGTGTTTTTGAGTTATTTTTGCCAAGTGATATTCGCATTTTTTTTATTCGATTTTGTATGTCGCAGGCCTTCTTATTTTGTTGGCGAACAAATAATGTATAAGCAGTTTTGAAAACAATTTTGTCAATCAACGATTTTGTAAGTCGCAGGCCCGAAAACTTATTCTTTAGTAGGCGAACAAATATCGTATAGGCAGTTCTGAAAGCGTGTTTTTGAATCATCCTTGCCGAGTAATATACGCTTTTTTTTCAATCGATTTTGTAAGTCGCAGGCCTGAGAAACTTATTTTTTAGTGGGCAAACAAATATTGTATAAGCAGTTTTGAAAACGTGTTTTTGAGTCATCTTTGCCGAGTAATATTTGCTTTTTTGTTATTCAATTTTGTAAGTCGCAGGCCTGAAATACTTATTCTATAGTGATCGAACAAATATCGTATAGGCAGTTCTGAAAGCGTGTTTTTGAATCATCTTTGCCGAGTAATATACGCTTTTTTTTCAATCGATTTTGTAAGTCGCAGGCCTGAGAAACTTATTTTTTAGTGGGCGAACAAATATTGTATAAGCAGTTTTGGAAACGTGTTTTTGGGACATTTTTGCCAAGTGATATTTGCATTTTTTTTATTCGATTTTGTATGTCGCAGGCCTTCTTATTTTGTTGGCGAACAAATAATGTATAGGCAGGTTTGATAACGTGTTCTTAAATCATCTTTGCCGAGTAGTATTCGCATTTTTCTGAATCAACGATTTCGTAAGTCGCACGCCCGAAAACTTATTCTTTAGTGGGCGAACAAATATCGTATAAGCAGTTCTGAAAACGTGTTTTTGAATTATCTTTGCCGAGTAATATTTGCTTTTTTGTTATTCAATTTTGTAAGTCGCAGGCCTGAAATACTTATTCTATAGTGATCGAACAAATTATATATAAGTAGTTTTGACAACGTGTTTTTGAGTCATCTTTGCCGAGTAATATTCGCAATTTTGTCAATCAACGATTTTGTAAGTCGCAGGACCGAAAACTTATTTTTTAGTGGGCGAACAAATATTGTATAAGCAGTTTTGAAAACGTGTTTTTGAATCATCTTCGCCGAGTAATATGCGCTTTTTTTTCAATCGATTTTGTAAGTCGCAGGCCTGAGAAACTTATTTTTTAGTGGGCGAACAAATATTGTATAAGCATTTTTGAAAACGTGTTTTTGAGTTATTTTTGCCAAGTGATATTCGCATTTTTTTTATTCGATTTTGTATGTCGCAGGCCTTCTTATTTTGTTGGCGAACAAATAATGTATAAGCAGTTTTGAAAACAATTTTGTCAATCAACGATTTTGTAAGTCGCAGGCCCGAAAACTTATTCTTTAGTAGGCGAACAAATATCGTATAGGCAGTTCTGAAAGCGTGTTTTTGAATCATCCTTGCCGAGTAATATACGCTTTTTTTTCAATCGATTTTGTAAGTCGCAGGCCTGAGAAACTTATTTTTTAGTGGGCAAACAAATATTGTATAAGCAGTTTTGAAATCGTGTTTTTGAGTCATCTTTGCCGAGTAATATTTGCTTTTTTGTTATTCGATTTTGTAAGTCGCAGGCCTGAAATACTTATTCTATAGTGATCGAACAAATATCGTATAGGCAGTTTTGAAAACGTGTTTTTGGGACATTTTTGCCAAGTGATATTCGCATTTTTTTTATTCGATTTTGTATGTCGCAGGCCTTCTTATTTTGTTGGCGAACAAATAATGTATAGGCAGGTTTGATAACGTGTTTTTGAGTCATCTTAGCCGAGTAATATTCGCATTCTTTTCAATCGATTTTGTAAGTCGCAGGCCTGAGAAACTTCTTGTTTTGTGGGCGAACAAATATTGTATAAGCAGTTCTGAAAACGTGTTTTTGAGTCATCTTTGCCGAGTAATATTTGCTTTTTTGTTATTCGATTTTGTAAGTCGCAGGCCTGAAATACTTATTCTATAGTGATCGAACAAATTATATATAAGCAGTTTTGACAACGTGTTTTTGAGTCATCTTTACCGAGTAATATTCGCATTTTTCTCAATCAACGATTTTGTAAGTAGCAGGCCCGAAAACTTATTCTTTAGTGGGCGAACAAATATCGTATAAGCAGTTCTGAAAACGTGTTTTTGAATCATCTTTGCCGAGTAATATACGCTTTTTTTTCAATCGATTTTGTAAGTCGCAGGCCTGAGAAACTTATTTTTTAGTGGGCGAACAAATATTGTATAAGCAGTTCTGAAAACGTGTTTTTGGGTCATTTTTGCCAAGTGATATTCGCATTTTTTTTATTCGATTTTGTATGTCGCAGGCCTTCTTATTTTGTTGGCGAACAAATAATGTATAGGCAGGTTTGATAACGTGTTTTTGAATCATCTTTGCCGAGTATTATACGCTTTTTTTTCAATCGATTTTGTGAGTCGCAGGCCTGAGAAACTTCTTTCTTTGTGGGCGAACAAATAATGTATAAGCAGTTTTGACAACGTGTTTTTGAGTCATCTTTGCCGAGTAATATTTGCTTTTTTGTTGATCGATTTTGTAAGTCACAGGCCTGAAATACTTATTCTATAGTGATCGAACAAATTATATATAAGCAGTTTTGACAACGTGTTTTTGAGTCATCTTTGCCGAGTAATATTCGAATTTTTTTCATTCGATTTTGTGAGTCACAAGCCTCCAGAACTTTGTTCTTTCTGGGCGAACAAATAATGTATATCAGTTTTGAAAACGTGTTTTTGAGTCATCTTTGCCGAGTGATACACGCTTTTTTTTCAATCGATTTTGTGAGTCGCAGGCCTGAGAAACTTCTTTCTTTGTGGGCGAACAAATAATGTATAAGCAGTTTTGACAACGTGTTTTTGAGTCATCTTTGCCGAGTAATATTTGCTTTTTTGTTGATCGATTTTGTAAGTCACAGGCCTGAAATACTTATTCTATAGTGATCGAACAAATTATATATAAGCAGTTTTGAAAACGTGTTTTTGGGACATTTTTGCCAAGTGATATTCGCATTTTTTTTATTCGATTTTGTATGTCGCAGGCCTTCTTATTTTGTTGGCGAACAAATAATGTATAGGCAGTTTTGATAACGTCTTTTTGATTCATCTTTTCCGAGTAATATACGCATTTTTCTGAATCAACGATTTTGTAAGTCGCAGGCCTGAGAAACTTATTTTTTAGTGGGCGAACAAATATTGTATAAGCAGTTTTGAAAACGTGTTTTTGGGACATTTTTGCCAAGTGATATTTGCATTTTTTTTATTCAATTTTGTAAGTCGCAGGCCTGAATAACTTATTCTATAGTGATCGAACAAATTATATATAAGCAGTTTTGACAACGTGTTTTTGAGTCATCTTTGCCGAGTAATATTCGAATTTTTTTCATTCGATTTTGTGAGTCACAAGCCTCCAGAACTTCGTTCTTTCTGAGCGAACAAATAATGTATATCAGTTTTGAAAACGTGTTTTTGGGACATTTTTGCCAAGTGATATTCGCATTTTTTTTATTCGATTTTGTATGTCGCAGGCCTTCTTATTTTGTTGGCGAAAAAATAATGTATAGGCAGGTTTGATAACGTGTTTTTGAGTCATCTTTGCCGAGTAATATTCGCATTTTTTTCAATCGATTTTGTAAGTCGCAGGCCTGAGAAACTTATTTTTTAGTGGGCGAACAAATATTGTATAAGCAGTTTTGAAAACGTGTTTTTGAGTTATTTTTGCCAAGTGATATTCGCATTTTTTTTATTCGATTTTGTATGTCGCAGGCCTTCTCATTTTGTTGGCGAACAAATAATGAATAAGCAGTTCTGAAAACGTGTTTTTGAATCATCTTTGCCGAGTAATATTCGAATTTTTTTCATTCGATTTTGTGAGTCGCAGGCCTCCAGAACTTTGTTCTTTTTGGGCGAACAAATAATGTATATCAGTTTTGAAAACGTGTTTTTGAGTCATCTTTACCGAGTAATATTCGCATTTTTCTCAATCAACGATTTCGTAAGTCGCAGGCCCGAAAACTTATTCTTTAGTGGGCGAACAAATATCGTATAAGCAGTTCTGAAAACGTGTTTTTGAATCATCTTCGCCGAGTAATATGCGCTTTTTTTTCAATCGATTTTGTAAGTCGCAGGCCTGAGAAACTTATTTTTTAGTGGGCGAACAAATATTGTATAAGCATTTTTGAAAACGTGTTTTTGAGTTATTTTTGCCAAGTGATATTCGCATTTTTTTTATTCGATTTTGTATGTCGCAGGCCTTCTTATTTTGTTGGCGAACAAATAATGTATAAGCAGTTTTGAAAACAATTTTGTCAATCAACGATTTTGTAAGTCGCAGGCCCGAAAACTTATTCTTTAGTAGGCGAACAAATATCGTATAGGCAGTTCTGAAAGCGTGTTTTTGAATCATCCTTGCCGAGTAATATACGCTTTTTTTTCAATCGATTTTGTAAGTCGCAGGCCTGAGAAACTTATTTTTTAGTGGGCAAACAAATATTGTATAAGCAGTTTTGAAAACGTGTTTTTGAGTCATCTTTGCCGAGTAATATTTGCTTTTTTGTTATTCGATTTTGTAAGTCGCAGGCCTGAAATACTTATTCTATAGTGATCGAACAAATATCGTATAGGCAGTTCTGAAAGCGTGTTTTTGAATCATCTTTGCCGAGTAATATACGCTTTTTTTTCAATCGATTTTGTAAGTCGCAGGCCTGAGAAACTTATTTTTTAGTGGGCGAACAAATATTGTATAAGCAGTTTTGGAAACGTGTTTTTGGGACATTTTTGCCAAGTGATATTTGCATTTTTTTTATTCGATTTTGTATGTCGCAGGCCTTCTTATTTTGTTGGCGAACAAATAATGTATAGGCAGGTTTGATAACGTGTTCTTAAATCATCTTTGCCGAGTAGTATTCGCATTTTTCTGAATCAACGATTTCGTAAGTCGCACGCCCGAAAACTTATTCTTTAGTGGGCGAACAAATATCGTATAAGCAGTTCTGAAAACGTGTTTTTGAATTATCTTTGCCGAGTAATATTTGCTTTTTTGTTATTCAATTTTGTAAGTCGCAGGCCTGAAATACTTATTCTATAGTGATCGAACAAATTATATATAAGTAGTTTTGACAACGTGTTTTTGAGTCATCTTTGCCGAGTAATATTCGCAATTTTGTCAATCAACGATTTTGTAAGTCGCAGGACCGAAAACTTATTTTTTAGTGGGCGAACAAATATTGTATAAGCAGTTTTGAAAACGTGTTTTTGAATCATCTTCGCCGAGTAATATGCGCTTTTTTTTCAATCGATTTTGTAAGTCGCAGGCCTGAGAAACTTATTTTTTAGTGGGCGAACAAATATTGTATAAGCATTTTTGAAAACGTGTTTTTGAGTTATTTTTGCCAAGTGATATTCGCATTTTTTTTATTCGATTTTGTATGTCGCAGGCCTTCTTATTTTGTTGGCGAACAAATAATGTATAAGCAGTTTTGAAAACAATTTTGTCAATCAACGATTTTGTAAGTCGCAGGCCCGAAAACTTATTCTTTAGTAGGCGAACAAATATCGTATAGGCAGTTCTGAAAGCGTGTTTTTGAATCATCCTTGCCGAGTAATATACGCTTTTTTTTCAATCGATTTTGTAAGTCGCAGGCCTGAGAAACTTATTTTTTAGTGGGCAAACAAATATTGTATAAGCAGTTTTGAAAACGTGTTTTTGAGTCATCTTTGCCGAGTAATATTTGCTTTTTTGTTATTCGATTTTGTAAGTCGCAGGCCTGAAATACTTATTCTATAGTGATCGAACAAATATCGTATAGGCAGTTCTGAAAGCGTGTTTTTGAATCATCTTTGCCGAGTAATATACGCTTTTTTTTCAATCGATTTTGTAAGTCGCAGGCCTGAGAAACTTATTTTTTAGTGGGCGAACAAATATTGTATAAGCAGTTTTGGAAACGTGTTTTTGGGACATTTTTGCCAAGTGATATTTGCATTTTTTTTATTCGATTTTGTATGTCGCAGGCCTTCTTATTTTGTTGGCGAACAAATAATGTATAGGCAGGTTTGATAACGTGTTCTTAAATCATCTTTGCCGAGTAGTATTCGCATTTTTCTGAATCAACGATTTCGTAAGTCGCACGCCCGAAAACTTATTCTTTAGTGGGCGAACAAATATCGTATAAGCAGTTCTGAAAACGTGTTTTTGAATTATCTTTGCCGAGTAATATTTGCTTTTTTGTTATTCAATTTTGTAAGTCGCAGGCCTGAAATACTTATTCTATAGTGATCGAACAAATTATATATAAGTAGTTTTGACAACGTGTTTTTGAGTCATCTTTGCCGAGTAATATTCGCAATTTTGTCAATCAACGATTTTGTAAGTCGCAGGACCGAAAACTTATTCTTTAGTGGGCGAACAAATATCGTATAGGCAGTTTTGAAAACGTGTTTTTGAGTCATTTTTGCCAAGTGATATTCGCATTTTTTTTATTCGATTTTGTATGTCGCAGGCCTTCTTATTTTGTTGGCGAACAAATAATGTATCGGCAGGTTTGATAACGTGTTTTTGAGTCATCTTTGCCGAGTAATATTCGCATTCTTTTCAATCGATTTTGTAAGTCGCAGGCCTGAGAAACTTATTTTTAAGTGGGCGAACAAATATTGTATAAGCAGTTTTGAAAACAATTTTGTCAATCAACGATTTTGTAAGTCGCAGGCCCGAAAACTTATTCTTTAGTGGGCGAACAAATATCGTATAGGCAGTTCTGAAAGCGTGTTTTTGAATCATCTTTGCCGAGTAATATACGCTTTTTTTCAATCGATTTTGTAAGTCGCAGGCCTGAGAAACTTATTTTTAAGTGGGCGAACAAATATTGTATAAGCAGTTTTGAAAACGTGTTTTTGGGTCATTTTTGCCAAGTGATATTCGCATTTTTTTTATTCGATTTTGTATGTCGCAGGCCTTCTTATTTTGTTGGCGAACAAATAATGTATAGGCAGTTTTGATAACGTGTTTTTGATTCATCTTTGCCGAGTAATATACGCATTTTTTTCAATCGATATTGTAAGTCGCAGGCCTGAGATACTTATTTTTTTGTGGGCGAACAAATATTGTATAAGCAGTTTTGAAAACGTGTTTTTGGGTCATTTTTGCCAAGTGATATTCGCATTTTTTTTATTCGATTTTGTATGTCGCAGGCCTTCTTATTTTGTTGGCGAACAAATAATGTATAGGCAGTTTTGATAACGTGTTTTTGATTCATCTTTGCCGAGTAATATACGCATTTTTTTCAATCGATATTGTAAGTCGCAGGCCTGAGAAACTTCTTGTTTTGTGGGCGAACAAATATTGTATAAGCAGTTCTGAAAACGTGTTTTTGAGTCATCTTTGCCGAGTAATATTTGCTTTTTTGTTATTCGATTTTGTAAGTCGCAGGCCTGAAATACTTATTCTATAGTGATCGAACAAATTATATATAAGCAGTTTTGACAACGTGTTTTTGAGTCATCTTTACCGAGTAATATTCGCATTTTTCTCAATCAACGATTTTGTAAGTAGCAGGCCCGAAAACTTATTCTTTAGTGGGCGAACAAATATCGTATAAGCAGTTCTGAAAACGTGTTTTTGAATCATCTTTGCCGAGTAATATACGCTTTTTTTTCAATCGATTTTGTAAGTCGCAGGCCTGAGAAACTTATTTTTTAGTGGGCGAACAAATATTGTATAAGCAGTTTTGAAAACGTGTTTTTGAGTTATTTTTGCCAAGTGATATTCGCATTTTTTTTATTCGATTTTGTATGTCGCAGGCCTTCTTATTTTGTTGGCGAACAAATAATGTATAAGCAGTTCTGAAAACGTGTTTTTGAATCATCTTTGCCGAGTAATATACGCTTTTTTTTTAATCGATTTTGTGAGTCGCAGGCCTGAGAAACTTCTTTCTTTGTGGGCGAATAAATAATGTATAAGCAGTTTTGACAACGTGTTTTTGAGTCATCTTTGCCGAGTAATATTCGAATTTTTTTCATTCGATTTTGTGAGTCGCAGGCCTCCAGAACTTTGTTCTTTCTGGGCGAACAAATAATGTATATCAGTTTTGAAAACGTGTTTTTGAGTCATCTTTACCGAGTAATATTCGCATTTTTCTCAATCAACGATTTTGTAAGTCGCAGGCCCGAAAACTTATTCTTCAGTGGGCGAACAAATATCGTATAAGCAGTTCTGGAAACGTGTTTTTAAATCATCTTCGCTGAGTAATATACGCTTTTTTTTCAATCCATTTTGTAAGTCGCAGGCCTGAGAAACTTATTTTTAAGTGGGCGAACAAATATTGTATGAGCAGTTTTGAAAACGTGTTTTTGGGTCATTGTTGCCAAGTGATATTCGCATTTTTTTTATTCGATTTTGTAAGTCGCAGGCCTAAAAAACTTATTTTTTGGTGCACGAACAAATAATGTATAAGCATTTTTGAAAACGCGTTCTTAAATCATCTTTGCCGAGTAGTATTCGCATTTTTCTGAATCAACGATTTTGTAAGTCGAAGGTCCGAAAAATTATTCTTTAGTGGACGAACAAATATCGTATAAGCAGTTCTAAATACGTGTTTTTGAATCATCTTTGCCGAGTGATACACGCTTTTTTTTCAATCGATTTTGTGAGTCGCAGGCCTGAGAAACTTCTTTCTTTGTGGGCGAATAAATAATGTATAAGCAGTTTTGACAACGTGTTTTTGAGTCATCTTTGCCGAGTAATATTTGCTTTTTTGTTATTCGATTTTGTAAGTCGCAGGCCTGAAATACTTATTCTATAGTGATCGAACAAATTATATATAAGCAGTTTTGAAAACGTGTTTTTGGGTCATCTTTGCCGAGTAATATTCGAATTTTTTTCATTCGATTTTGTGAGTCGCAGGCCTCCAGAACTTTGTTCTTTTTGGGCGAACAAATAATGTATATCAGTTTTGAAAACGTGTTTTTGAGTCATCTTTACCGAGTAATATTCGCATTTTTCTCAATCAACGATTTCGTAAGTCGCAGGCCCGAAAACTTATTCTTTAGTGGGCGAACAAATATCGTATAAGCAGTTCTGAAAACGTGTTTTTGAATCATCTTCGCCGAGTAATATGCGCTTTTTTTTCAATCGATTTTGTAAGTCGCAGGCCTGAGAAACTTATTTTTTAGTGGGCGAACAAATATTGTATAAGCATTTTTGAAAACGTGTTTTTGAGTTATTTTTGCCAAGTGATATTCGCATTTTTTTTATTCGATTTTGTATGTCGCAGGCCTTCTTATTTTGTTGGCGAACAAATAATGTATAAGCAGTTTTGAAAACAATTTTGTCAATCAACGATTTTGTAAGTCGCAGGCCCGAAAACTTATTCTTTAGTAGGCGAACAAATATCGTATAGGCAGTTCTGAAAGCGTGTTTTTGAATCATCCTTGCCGAGTAATATACGCTTTTTTTTCAATCGATTTTGTAAGTCGCAGGCCTGAGAAACTTATTTTTTAGTGGGCAAACAAATATTGTATAAGCAGTTTTGAAAACGTGTTTTTGAGTCATCTTTGCCGAGTAATATTTGCTTTTTTGTTATTCGATTTTGTAAGTCGCAGGCCTGAAATACTTATTCTATAGTGATCGAACAAATATCGTATAGGCAGTTCTGAAAGCGTGTTTTTGAATCATCTTTGCCGAGTAATATACGCTTTTTTTTCAATCGATTTTGTAAGTCGCAGGCCTGAGAAACTTATTTTTTAGTGGGCGAACAAATATTGTATAAGCAGTTTTGGAAACGTGTTTTTGGGACATTTTTGCCAAGTGATATTTGCATTTTTTTTATTCGATTTTGTATGTCGCAGGCCTTCTTATTTTGTTGGCGAACAAATAATGTATAGGCAGGTTTGATAACGTGTTCTTAAATCATCTTTGCCGAGTAGTATTCGCATTTTTCTGAATCAACGATTTCGTAAGTCGCACGCCCGAAAACTTATTCTTTAGTGGGCGAACAAATATCGTATAAGCAGTTCTGAAAACGTGTTTTTGAATTATCTTTGCCGAGTAATATTTGCTTTTTTGTTATTCAATTTTGTAAGTCGCAGGCCTGAAATACTTATTCTATAGTGATCGAACAAATTATATATAAGTAGTTTTGACAACGTGTTTTTGAGTCATCTTTGCCGAGTAATATTCGCAATTTTGTCAATCAACGATTTTGTAAGTCGCAGGACCGAAAACTTATTCTTTAGTGGGCGAACAAATATCGTATAGGCAGTTTTGAAAACGTGTTTTTGAGTCATTTTTGCCAAGTGATATTCGCATTTTTTTTATTCGATTTTGTATGTCGCAGGCCTTCTTATTTTGTTGGCGAACAAATAATGTATCGGCAGGTTTGATAACGTGTTTTTGAGTCATCTTTGCCGAGTAATATTCGCATTCTTTTCAATCGATTTTGTAAGTCGCAGGCCTGAGAAACTTATTTTTAAGTGGGCGAACAAATATTGTATAAGCAGTTTTGAAAACAATTTTGTCAATCAACGATTTTGTAAGTCGCAGGCCCGAAAACTTATTCTTTAGTGGGCGAACAAATATCGTATAGGCAGTTCTGAAAGCGTGTTTTTGAATCATCTTTGCCGAGTAATATACGCTTTTTTTCAATCGATTTTGTAAGTCGCAGGCCTGAGAAACTTATTTTTAAGTGGGCGAACAAATATTGTATAAGCAGTTTTGAAAACGTGTTTTTGGGTCATTTTTGCCAAGTGATATTCGCATTTTTTTTATTCGATTTTGTATGTCGCAGGCCTTCTTATTTTGTTGGCGAACAAATAATGTATAGGCAGTTTTGATAACGTGTTTTTGATTCATCTTTGCCGAGTAATATACGCATTTTTTTCAATCGATATTGTAAGTCGCAGGCCTGAGATACTTATTTTTTTGTGGGCGAACAAATATTGTATAAGCAGTTTTGAAAACGTGTTTTTGAGTCATCTTTGCCGAGTAATATTTGCTTTTTTGTTATTCGATTTTGTAAGTCGCAGGCCTGAAATACTTATTCTATAGTGATCGAACAAATTATATATAAGCAGTTTTGACAACGTGTTTTTGAGTCATCTTTACCGAGTAATATTCGCATTTTTCTCAATCAACGATTTTGTAAGTAGCAGGCCCGAAAACTTATTCTTTAGTGGGCGAACAAATATCGTATAAGCAGTTCTGAAAACGTGTTTTTGAATCATCTTTGCCGAGTAATATACGCTTTTTTTTCAATCGATTTTGTAAGTCGCAGGCCTGAGAAACTTATTTTTTAGTGGGCGAACAAATATTGTATAAGCAGTTTTGAAAACGTGTTTTTGAGTTATTTTTGCCAAGTGATATTCGCATTTTTTTTATTCGATTTTGTATGTCGCAGGCCTTCTTATTTTGTTGGCGAACAAATAATGTATAAGCAGTTCTGAAAACGTGTTTTTGAATCATCTTTGCCGAGTAATATACGCTTTTTTTTCAATCGATTTTGTGAGTCGCAGGCCTGAGAAACTTCTTTCTTTGTGGGCGAATAAATAATGTATAAGCAGTTTTGACAACGTGTTTTTGAGTCATCTTTGCCGAGTAATATTCGAATTTTTTTCATTCGATTTTGTGAGTCGCAGGCCTCCAGAACTTTGTTCTTTCTGGGCGAACAAATAATGTATATCAGTTTTGAAAACGTGTTTTTGAGTCATCTTTACCGAGTAATATTCGCATTTTTCTCAATCAACGATTTTGTAAGTCGCAGGCCCGAAAACTTATTCTTCAGTGGGCGAACAAATATCGTATAAGCAGTTCTGGAAACGTGTTTTTAAATCATCTTCGCTGAGTAATATACGCTTTTTTTTCAATCCATTTTGTAAGTCGCAGGCCTGAGAAACTTATTTTTAAGTGGGCGAACAAATATTGTATGAGCAGTTTTGAAAACGTGTTTTTGGGTCATTGTTGCCAAGTGATATTCGCATTTTTTTTATTCGATTTTGTAAGTCGCAGGCCTAAAAAACTTATTTTTTGGTGCACGAACAAATAATGTATAAGCATTTTTGAAAACGCGTTCTTAAATCATCTTTGCCGAGTAGTATTCGCATTTTTCTGAATCAACGATTTTGTAAGTCGAAGGTCCGAAAAATTATTCTTTAGTGGACGAACAAATATCGTATAAGCAGTTCTAAATACGTGTTTTTGAATCATCTTTGCCGAGTGATACACGCTTTTTTTTCAATCGATTTTGTGAGTCGCAGGCCTGAGAAACTTCTTTCTTTGTGGGCGAATAAATAATGTATAAGCAGTTTTGACAACGTGTTTTTGAGTCATCTTTGCCGAGTAATATTTGCTTTTTTGTTATTCGATTTTGTAAGTCGCAGGCCTGAAATACTTATTCTATAGTGATCGAACAAATTATATATAAGCAGTTTTGAAAACGTGTTTTTGGGTCATCTTTGCCGAGTAATATTCGAATTTTTTTCATTCGATTTTGTGAGTCGCAGGCCTCCAGAACTTTGTTCTTTTTGGGCGAACAAATAATGTATATCAGTTTTGAAAACGTGTTTTTGAGTCATCTTTACCGAGTAATATTCGCATTTTTCTCAATCAACGATTTCGTAAGTCGCAGGCCCGAAAACTTATTCTTTAGTGGGCGAACAAATATCGTATAAGCAGTTCTGAAAACGTGTTTTTGAATCATCTTCGCCGAGTAATATGCGCTTTTTTTTCAATCGATTTTGTAAGTCGCAGGCCTGAGAAACTTATTTTTTAGTGGGCGAACAAATATTGTATAAGCATTTTTGAAAACGTGTTTTTGAGTTATTTTTGCCAAGTGATATTCGCATTTTTTTTATTCGATTTTGTATGTCGCAGGCCTTCTTATTTTGTTGGCGAACAAATAATGTATAAGCAGTTTTGAAAACAATTTTGTCAATCAACGATTTTGTAAGTCGCAGGCCCGAAAACTTATTCTTTAGTAGGCGAACAAATATCGTATAGGCAGTTCTGAAAGCGTGTTTTTGAATCATCCTTGCCGAGTAATATACGCTTTTTTTTCAATCGATTTTGTAAGTCGCAGGCCTGAGAAACTTATTTTTTAGTGGGCAAACAAATATTGTATAAGCAGTTTTGAAAACGTGTTTTTGAGTCATCTTTGCCGAGTAATATTTGCTTTTTTGTTATTCGATTTTGTAAGTCGCAGGCCTGAAATACTTATTCTATAGTGATCGAACAAATATCGTATAGGCAGTTCTGAAAGCGTGTTTTTGAATCATCTTTGCCGAGTAATATACGCTTTTTTTTCAATCGATTTTGTAAGTCGCAGGCCTGAGAAACTTATTTTTTAGTGGGCGAACAAATATTGTATAAGCAGTTTTGGAAACGTGTTTTTGGGACATTTTTGCCAAGTGATATTTGCATTTTTTTTATTCGATTTTGTATGTCGCAGGCCTTCTTATTTTGTTGGCGAACAAATAATGTATAGGCAGGTTTGATAACGTGTTCTTAAATCATCTTTGCCGAGTAGTATTCGCATTTTTCTGAATCAACGATTTCGTAAGTCGCACGCCCGAAAACTTATTCTTTAGTGGGCGAACAAATATCGTATAAGCAGTTCTGAAAACGTGTTTTTGAATTATCTTTGCCGAGTAATATTTGCTTTTTTGTTATTCAATTTTGTAAGTCGCAGGCCTGAAATACTTATTCTATAGTGATCGAACAAATTATATATAAGTAGTTTTGACAACGTGTTTTTGAGTCATCTTTGCCGAGTAATATTCGCAATTTTGTCAATCAACGATTTTGTAAGTCGCAGGACCGAAAACTTATTCTTTAGTGGGCGAACAAATATCGTATAGGCAGTTTTGAAAACGTGTTTTTGAGTCATTTTTGCCAAGTGATATTCGCATTTTTTTTATTCGATTTTGTATGTCGCAGGCCTTCTTATTTTGTTGGCGAACAAATAATGTATCGGCAGGTTTGATAACGTGTTTTTGAGTCATCTTTGCCGAGTAATATTCGCATTCTTTTCAATCGATTTTGTAAGTCGCAGGCCTGAGAAACTTATTTTTAAGTGGGCGAACAAATATTGTATAAGCAGTTTTGAAAACAATTTTGTCAATCAACGATTTTGTAAGTCGCAGGCCCGAAAACTTATTCTTTAGTGGGCGAACAAATATCGTATAGGCAGTTCTGAAAGCGTGTTTTTGAATCATCTTTGCCGAGTAATATACGCTTTTTTTCAATCGATTTTGTAAGTCGCAGGCCTGAGAAACTTATTTTTAAGTGGGCGAACAAATATTGTATAAGCAGTTTTGAAAACGTGTTTTTGGGTCATTTTTGCCAAGTGATATTCGCATTTTTTTTATTCGATTTTGTATGTCGCAGGCCTTCTTATTTTGTTGGCGAACAAATAATGTATAGGCAGTTTTGATAACGTCTTTTTGATTCATCTTTTCCGAGTAATATACGCATTTTTTTCAATCGATATTGTAAGTCGCAGGCCTGAGAAACTTCTTGTTTTGTGGTTGAACAAATATTGTATAAGCAGTTCTGAAAACGTGTTTTTGAGTCATCTTTGCCGAGTAATATTTGCTTTTTTGTTATTCGATTTTGTAAGTCGCAGGCCTGAAATACTTATTCTATAGTGATCGAACAAATTATATATAAGCAGTTTTGACAACGTGTTTTTGAGTCATCTTTGCCGAGTAATATTCGAATTTTTTTCATTCGATTTTGTGAGTCACAAGCCTCCAGAACTTTGTTCTTTCTGGGCGAACAAATAATGTATATCAGTTTCGAAAACTTTTTTTTCAGTCATCTTTACCGAGTAATATTCGCATTTTTCTGAATCAACGATTTTGTAAGTCGCAGGCCTGAGAAACTTATTTTTTAGTGGGCGAACAAATATTGTATAAGCAGTTTTGAAAACGTGTTTTTGGGACATTTTTGCCAAGTGATATTTGCATTTTTTTTATTCAATTTTGTAAGTCGCAGGCCTGAATAACTTATTCTATAGTGATCGAACAAATTATATATAAGCAGTTTTGACAACGTGTTTTTGAGTCATCTTTGCCGAGTAATATTCGAATTTTTTTCATTCGATTTTGTGAGTCACAAGTCTCCAGAACTTTGTTCTTTCTGGGCGAACAAATAATGTATATCAGTTTTGAAAACGTGTTTTTGGGACATTTTTGCCAAGTGATATTCGCAATTTTTTTATTCCATTTTGTATGTCGCAGGCCTTCTTATTTTGTTGGCGAACAAATAATGTATAAGCAGTTTTAAAAACAATTTTGTCAATCAACGATTTTGTAAGTCGCAGGCCCGAAAACTTATTCTTTAGTGGGCGAACAAATATCGTATAGGCAGTTCTGAAAGCGTGTTTTTGAGTCATCTTTGCCGAGTAATATTTGCTTTTTTGTTATTCGATTTTGTAAGTCGCAGGCCTGAAATACTTATTCTATAGTGATCGAACAAATTATATATAAGCAGTTTTGACAACGTGTTTTTGAGTCATCTTTGCCGAGTAATATTCGAATTTTTTTCATTCGATTTTGTGAGTCACAAGCCTCCAGAACTTTGTTCTTTCTGGGCGAACAAATAATGTATATCAGTTTCGAAAACTTTTTTTTCAGTCATCTTTACCGAGTAATATTCGCATTTTTCTGAATCAACGATTTTGTAAGTCGCAGGCCTGAGAAACTTATTTTTTAGTGGGCGAACAAATATTGTATAAGCAGTTTTGAAAACGTGTTTTTGGGACATTTTTGCCAAGTGATATTTGCATTTTTTTTATTCAATTTTGTAAGTCGCAGGCCTGAATAACTTATTCTATAGTGATCGAACAAATTATATATAAGCAGTTTTGACAACGTGTTTTTGAGTCATCTTTGCCGAGTAATATTCGAATTTTTTTCATTCGATTTTGTGAGTCACAAGCCTCCAGAACTTCGTTCTTTCTGAGCGAACAAATAATGTATATCAGTTTTGAAAACGTGTTTTTGGGACATTTTTGCCAAGTGATATTCGCTTTTTTTTCAATCGATTTTGTAAGTCGCAGGCCTGAGAAACTTATTTTTAAGTGGGCGAACAAATATTGTATAAGCAGTTTTGAAAACGTGTTTTTGGGTCATTTTTGCCAAGTGATATTCGCATTTTTTTTATTCGATTTTGTATGTCGCAGGCCTTCTTATTTTGTTGGCGAACAAATAATGTATAGGCAGGTTTGATAACGTGTTTCTGAGTCATCTTTGCCGAGTAATATACGCTTTTTTTTCGATCGATTTTGTAAGTCGCAGGCCTGAGAAACTTATTTTTTAGTGGGCGAACAAATATTGTATAAGCAGTTCTGAAAACGTGTTTTTGGGTCATTTTTGCCAAGTGATATTCGCATTTTTTTTATTCGATTTTGTATGTCGCAGGCCTTCTTATTTTGTTGGCGAACAAATAATGTATAGGCAGGTTTGATAACGTGTTTTTGAATCATCTTTGCCGAGTATTATACGCTTTTTTTTCAATCGATTTTGTGAGTCGCAGGCCTGAGAAACTTCTTTCTTTGTGGGCGAACAAATAATGTATAAGCAGTTTTGACAACGTGTTTTTGAGTCATCTTTGCCGAGTAATATTTGCTTTTTTGTTGATCGATTTTGTAAGTCGCAGGCCTGAAATACTTATTCTATAGTGATCGAACAAATTATATATAAGCAGTTTTGACAACGTGTTTTTGAGTCATCTTTGCCGAGTAATATTCGAATTTTTTTCATTCGATTTTGTGAGTCACAAGCCTCCAGAACTTTGTTCTTTCTGGGCGAACAAATAATGTATATCAGTTTTGAAAACGTGTTTTTGAGTCATCTTTACCGAGTAATATTCGCATTTTTCTCAATCAACTATTTTGTAAGTCGCAGGCCCGAAAACTTATTCGTTAGTGGGCGAACAAATATCGTATAAGCAGTTCTAAATACGTGTTTTTGAATCATCTTTGCCGAGTGATACACGTTTTTTTTTCAATCGATTTTGTAAGTCGCAGGCCTGAGGAATTTTTTTTTTAGTGGGCGAACAAATAATGTATATCAGTTTTGAAAACGTGTTTTTCAGTCATCTTTACCGAGTAATATTCGCATTTTTCTGAATCAACGATTTTGTAAGTCGCAGGCCCGAAAACTTATTCTTTAGTGGGCGAACAAATATCGTATAAGCAGTTCTGAAAACGTGTTTTTGAATCATCTTTGCCGAGTAATATACGCTTTTTTTTCAATCGATTTTGTAAGTCGCAGGCCTGAGAAACTTATTTTTTAGTGGGCGAACAAATATCGTATAAGCAGTTCTGAAAACGTGTTTTTGAATCATCTTTGCCGAGTAATATACGCTTTTTTTTCAATCGATTTTGTAAGTCGCAGGCCTGAGAAACTTATTTTTTAGTGGGCGAACAAATATTGTATAAGCAGTTTTGAAAACGTGTTTTTGGGACATTTTTGCCAAGTGATATTTGCATTTTTTTTATTCGATTTTGTATGTCGCAGGCCTTCTTATTTTGTTGGCGAACAAATAATGTATAGGCAGGTTTGATAACGTGTTTTTGAGTCATCTTTGCCGAGTAATATTCGCATTCTTTTCAATCGATTTTGTAAGTCGCAGGCCTAAAAAACTTATTTTTTGGTGCACGAACAAATAATGTATAAGCATTTTTGAAAACGTGTTCTTAAATCATCTTTGCCGAGTAGTATTCGCATTTTTCTGAATCAACGATTTTGTAAGTCGCAGGCCCGAAAAATTATTCTTTAGTGGACAAACAAATATCGTATAAGCAGTTCTAAATACGTGTTTTTGAATCATCTTTGCCGAGTGATACACGCTTTTTTTTCAATCGATTTTGTAAGTCGCAGGCCTGAGGAACTTTTTTTTTAGTGGGCGAACAAATAATGTATATCAGTTTTGAAAACGTGTTTTTCAGTCATCTTTACCGAGTAATATTCGCATTTTTCTGAATCAACGATTTCGTAAGTCGCACGCCCGAAAACTTATTCTTTAGTGGGCGAACAAATATCGTATAAGCAGTTCTGAAAACGTGTTTTTGAATCATCTTTGCCGAGTAATATTTGCTTTTTTGTTATTCAATTTTGTAAGTCGCAGGCCTGACATACTTATTCTATAGTGATCGAACAAATTATATATAAGCAGTTTTGACAACGTGTTTTTGAGTCATCTTTGCCGAGTAATATTCGCAATTTTGTCAATCAACGATTTTGTAAGTCGCAGGACCGAAAACTTATTCTTTAGTGGGCGAACAAATATCGTATAGGCAGTTTTGATAACGTGTTTTTGATTCATCTTTGCCGAGTAATATACGCTTTTTTTTATCGATTTTGTAAGTCGCAGGCCTGAGAAACTTATTTTTTAGTGGGCGAACAAATATTGTATAAGCAGTTTTGAAAACGTGTCTTTGAGTTATTTTTGCCAAGTGATATTCGCATTTTTTCTATTCGATTTTGTATGTCGCAGGCCTTCTTATTTTGTTGGCGAACAAATAATGTATAAGCAGTTCTGAAAACGTGTTTTTGAATCATCTTTGCCGAGTAATATACGCTTTTTTTTCAATCGATTTTGTGAGTCGCAGGCCTGAGAAACTTCTTTCTTTGTGGGCGAATAAATAATGTATGAGCAGTTTTGACAACGTGTTTTTGGGTCATCTTTGCCAAGTGATATTCGCATTTTTTTTATTCGATTTTGTATGTCGCAGGCCTTCTTATTTTGTTGGCGAACAAATAATGTATAGGCAGGTTTGATAACGTGTTTTTGAATCATCTTTGCCGAGTAATATTCGCAATTTTGTCAATCAACGATTTTGTAAGTCGCAGGACCGAAAACTTATTCTTTAGTGGGCGAACAAATATCGTATAGGCAGTTTTGAAAACGTGTTTTTGAGTCATCGTTGCCGAGTAATATTCGAATTTTTTTCATTCGATTTTGTGAGTCACAAGTCTCCAGAACTTTGTTCTTTCTGGGCGAACAAATAATGTATATCAGTTTTGAAAACGTGTTTTTGGGACATTTTTGCCAAGTGATATTCGCATTTTTTTTATTCGATTTTGTATGTCGCAGGCCTTCTTATTTTGTTGGCGAACAAATAATGTATAAGCAGTTTTAAAAACAATTTTGTCAATCAACGATTTTGTAAGTCGCAGGCCCGAAAACTTATTCTTTAGTGGGCGAACAAATATCGTATAGGCAGTTCTGAAAGCGTGTTTTTGAATCATCTTTGCCGAGTAATATACGCTTTTTTTTCAATCGATTTTGTAAGTCGCAGGCCTGAGAAACTTATTTTTTAGTGGGCGAACAAATATTGTATAAGCAGTTTTGAAACGTGTTTTTGAGTCATCTTTGCCGAGTAATATTCGCATTCTTTTCAATCGATTTTGTAAGTCGCAGGCCTGAGAAACTTCTTGTTTTGTGGGCGAACAAATATTGTATAAGCAGTTCTGAAAACGTGTTTTTGAGTCATCTTTGCCGAGTAATATTTGCTTTTTTGTTATTCGATTTTGTAAGTCGCAGGCCTGAAATACTTATTCTATAGTGATCGAACAAATTATATATAAGCAGTTTTGACAACGTGTTTTTGAGTCATCTTTACCGAGTAATATTCGCATTTTTCTCAATCAACGATTTTGTAAGTAGCAGGCCCGAAAACTTATTCTTTAGTGGGCGAACAAATATCGTATAAGCATTTCTGAAAACGTGTTTTTGAATCATCTTTGCCGAGTAATATACGCTTTTTTTTCAATCGATTTTGTAAGTCGCAGGCCTAAAAAACTTATTTTTTAGTGGGCGAACAAATATTGTATAAGCAGTTTTGAAAACGTGTTTTTGAGTTATTTTTGCCAAGTGATATTCGCATTTTTTCAATTCGATTTTGTATGTCGCAGGCCTTCTTATTTTGTTGGCGAACAAATAATGTATAAGCAGTTCTGAAAACGTGTTTTTGAATCATCTTTGCCGAGTAATATTCGAATTTTTTTCATTCGATTTTGTGAGTCACAAGTCTCCAGAACTTTGTTCTTTCTGGGCGAACAAATAATGTATATCAGTTTTGAAAACGTGTTTTTGGGACATTTTTGCCAAGTGATATTCGCATTTTTTTTATTCCATTTTGTATGTCGCAGGCCTTCTTATTTTGTTGGCGAACAAATAATGTATAAGCAGTTTTAAAAACAATTTTGTCAATCAACGATTTTGTAAGTCGCAGGCCCGAAAACTTATTCTTTAGTGGGCGAACAAATATCGTATAGGCAGTTCTGAAAGCGTGTTTTTGAATCATCTTTGCCGAGTAATTTACGCTTTTTTTTCAATCGATTTTGTGAGTCGCAGGCCTGAGAAACTTATTTTTAAGTGGGCGAACAAATATTGTATAAGCAGTTTTGAAAACGTGTTTTTGGGTCATTTTTGCCAAGTGATATTCGCATTTTTTTTATTCGATTTTGTATGTCGCAGGCCTTCTTATTTTGTTGGCGAACAAATAATGTATAGGCAGGTTTGATAACGTGTTTCTGAGTCATCTTTGCCGAGTAATATACGCTTTTTTTTCGATCGATTTTGTAAGTCGCAGGCCTGAGAAACTTATTTTTTAGTGGGCGAACAAATATTGTATAAGCAGTTCTGAAAACGTGTTTTTGGGTCATTTTTGCCAAGTGATATTCGCATTTTTTTTATTCGATTTTGTATGTCGCAGGCCTTCTTATTTTGTTGGCGAACAAATAATGTATAGGCAGGTTTGATAACGTGTTTTTGAATCATCTTTGCCGAGTATTATACGCTTTTTTTTCAATCGATTTTGTGAGTCGCAGGCCTGAGAAACTTCTTTCTTTGTGGGCGAACAAATAATGTATAAGCAGTTTTGACAACGTGTTTTTGAGTCATCTTTGCCGAGTAATATTTGCTTTTTTGTTGATCGATTTTGTAAGTCACAGGCCTGAAATACTTATTCTATAGTGATCGAACAAATTATATATAAGCAGTTTTGACAACGTGTTTTTGAGTCATCTTTGCCGAGTAATATTCGAATTTTTTTCATTCGATTTTGTGAGTCACAAGCCTCCAGAACTTTGTTCTTTCTGGGCGAACAAATAATGTATATCAGTTTTGAAAACGTGTTTTTGAGTCATCTTTGCCGAGTGATACACGCTTTTTTTTCAATCGATTTTGTGAGTCGCAGGCCTGAGAAACTTCTTTCTTTGTGGGCGAACAAATAATGTATAAGCAGTTTTGACAACGTGTTTTTGAGTCATCTTTGCCGAGTAATATTTGCTTTTTTGTTGATCGATTTTGTAAGTCACAGGCCTGAAATACTTATTCTATAGTGATCGAACAAATTATATATAAGCAGTTTTGAAAACGTGTTTTTGGGACATTTTTGCCAAGTGATATTCGCATTTTTTTTATTCGATTTTGTATGTCGCAGGCCTTCTTATTTTGTTGGCGAACAAATAATGTATAGGCAGTTTTGATAACGTCTTTTTGATTCATCTTTTCCGAGTAATATACGCATTTTTTTCAATCGATATTGTAAGTCGCAGGCCTGAGAAACTTCTTGTTTTGTGGTTGAACAAATATTGTATAAGCAGTTCTGAAAACGTGTTTTTGAGTCATCTTTGCCGAGTAATATTTGCTTTTTTGTTATTCGATTTTGTAAGTCGCAGGCCTGAAATACTTATTCTATAGTGATCGAACAAATTATATATAAGCAGTTTTGACAACGTGTTTTTGAGTCATCTTTGCCGAGTAATATTCGAATTTTTTTCATTCGATTTTGTGAGTCACAAGCCTCCAGAACTTTGTTCTTTCTGGGCGAACAAATAATGTATATCAGTTTTGAAAACGTGTTTTTGGGACATTTTTGCCAAGTGATATTCGCATTTTTTTTATTCGATTTTGTATGTCGCAGGCCTTCTTATTTTGTTGGCGAAAAAATAATGTATAGGCAGGTTTGATAACGTGTTTTTGAGTCATCTTTGCCGAGTAATATTCGCATTTTTTTCAATCGATTTTGTAAGTCGCAGGCCTGAGAAACTTATTTTTTAGTGGGCGAACAAATATTGTATAAGCAGTTTTGAAAACGTGTTTTTGAGTTATTTTTGCCAAGTGATATTCGCATTTTTTTTATTCGATTTTGTATGTCGCAGGCCTTCTCATTTTGTTGGCGAACAAATAATGTATAAGCAGTTCTGAAAACGTGTTTTTGAATCATCTTTGCCGAGTAATATACGCTTTTTTTTCAATCGATTTTGTGAGTCGCAGGCCTGAGAAACTTCTTTCTTTGTGGGCGAATAAATAATGTATAAGCAGTTTTGACAACGTGTTTTTGAGTCATCTTTGCCGAGTAATATTTGCTTTTTTGTTATTCGATTTTGTAAGTCGCAGGCCTGAAATACTTATTCTATAGTGATCGAACAAATTATATATAAGCAGTTTTGAAAACGTGTTTTTGTGTCATCTTTGCCGAGTAATATTCGAATTTTTTTCATTCGATTTTGTGAGTCGCAGGCCTCCAGAACTTTGTTCTTTTTGGGCGAACAAATAATGTATATCAGTTTTGAAAACTTTTTTTTCAGTCATCTTTACCGAGTAATATTCGCATTTTTCTGAATCAACGATTTTGTAAGTCGAAGGCCCGAAAACTTATTTTTTAGTGGGCGAACAAATATCGTATAAGCAGTTTTGAAAACGTGTTTTTGAATCATCTTTGCCGAGTAATATACGCTTTTTTTTCAATCGATTTTGTAAGTCGCAGGCCTGAGAAACTTATTTTTTAGTGGGCGAACAAATATTGTATAAGCAGTTTTGAAAACGTGTTTTTGGGACATTTTTGCCAAGTGATATTTGCATTTTTTTTATTCGATTTTGTATGTCGCAGGCCTTCTTATTTTGTTGGCGAACAAATAATGTATAGGCAGGTTTGATAACGTGTTTTTGAGTCATCTTTGCCGAGTAATATTCGCATTCTTTTCAATCGATTTTGTAAGTCGCAGGCCTAAAAAACTTATTTTTTGGTGCACGAACAAATAATGTATAAGCATTTTTGAAAACGTGTTCTTAAATCATCTTTGCCGAGTAGTATTCGCATTTTTCTGAATCAACGATTTTGTAAGTCGCAGGCCCGAAAAATTATTCTTTAGTGGACAAACAAATATCGTATAAGCAGTTCTAAATACGTGTTTTTGAATCATCTTTGCCGAGTGATACACGCTTTTTTTTCAATCGATTTTGTAAGTCGCAGGCCTGAGGAACTTTTTTTTTAGTGGGCGAACAAATAATGTATATCAGTTTTGAAAACGTGTTTTTCAGTCATCTTTACCGAGTAATATTCGCATTTTTCTGAATCAACGATTTTGTAAGTCGAAGGCCCGAAAACTTATTTTTTAGTGGGCGAACAAATATCGTATAAGCAGTTCTGAAAACGTGTTTTTGAATCATCTTTGCCGAGTAATATACGCTTTTTTTTCAATCGATTTTGTAAGTCGCAGGCCTGAGAAACTTATTTTTTAGTGGGCGAACAAATATTGTATAAGCAGTTTTGAAAACGTGTTTTTGGGACATTTTTGCCAAGTGATATTTGCATTTTTTTTATTCGATTTTGTATGTCGCAGGCCTTCTTATTTTGTTGGCGAACAAATAATGTATAGGCAGGTTTGATAACGTGTTTTTGAGTCATCTTTGCCGAGTAATATTCGCATTCTTTTCAATCGATTTTGTAAGTCGCAGGCCTAAAAAACTTATTTTTTGGTGCACGAACAAATAATGTATAAGCATTTTTGAAAACGTGTTCTTAAATCATCTTTGCCGAGTAGTATTCGCATTTTTCTGAATCAACGATTTTGTAAGTCGCAGGCCCGAAAAATTATTCTTTAGTGGACAAACAAATATCGTATAAGCAGTTCTAAATACGTGTTTTTGAATCATCTTTGCCGAGTAATATACGCTTTTTTTTCAATCGATTTTGTAAGTCGCAGGCCTGAGAAACTTCTTGTTTTGTGGGCGAACAAATATTGTATAAGCAGTTCTGAAAACGTGTTTTTGAGTCATCTTTGCCGAGTAATATTTGCTTTTTTGTTATTCGATTTTGTAAGTCGCAGGCCTGAAATACTTATTCTATAGTGATCGAACAAATTATATATAAGCAGTTTTGACAACGTGTTTTTGAGTCATCTTTACCGAGTAATATTCGCATTTTTCTCAATCAACGATTTTGTAAGTAGCAGGCCCGAAAACTTATTCTTTAGTGGGCGAACAAATATCGTATAAGCATTTCTGAAAACGTGTTTTTGAATCATCTTTGCCAAGTGATATTCGCATTTTTTCAATTCGATTTTGTATGTCGCAGGCCTTCTTATTTTGTAGGCGAACAAATAATGTATAAGCAGTTCTGAAAACGTGTTTTTGAATCATCTTTGCCGAGTAATATTCGAATTTTTTTCATTCGATTTTGTGAGTCACAAGTCTCCAGAACTTTGTTCTTTCTGGGCGAACAAATAATGTATATCAGTTTTGAAAACGTGTTTTTGGGACATTTTTGCCAAGTGATATTCGCATTTTTTTTATTCCATTTTGTATGTCGCAGGCCTTCTTATTTTGTTGGCGAACAAATAATGTATAAGCAGTTTTAAAAACAATTTTGTCAATCAACGATTTTGTAAGTCGCAGGCCCGAAAACTTATTCTTTAGTGGGCGAACAAATATCGTATAGGCAGTTCTGAAAGCGTGTTTTTGAATCATCTTTGCCGAGTAATTTACGCTTTTTTTTCAATCGATTTTGTGAGTCGCAGGCCTGAGAAACTTATTTTTAAGTGGGCGAACAAATATTGTATAAGCAGTTTTGAAAACGTGTTTTTGGGTCATTTTTGCCAAGTGATATTCGCATTTTTTTTATTCGATTTTGTATGTCGCAGGCCTTCTTATTTTGTTGGCGAACAAATAATGTATAGGCAGGTTTGATAACGTGTTTCTGAGTCATCTTTGCCGAGTAATATACGCTTTTTTTTCGATCGATTTTGTAAGTCGCAGGCCTGAGAAACTTATTTTTTAGTGGGCGAACAAATATTGTATAAGCAGTTCTGAAAACGTGTTTTTGGGTCATTTTTGCCAAGTGATATTCGCATTTTTTTTATTCGATTTTGTATGTCGCAGGCCTTCTTATTTTGTTGGCGAACAAATAATGTATAGGCAGGTTTGATAACGTGTTTTTGAGTCATCTTTGCCGAGTAATATTCGCATTCTTTTCAATCGATTTTGTAAGTCGCAGGCCTAAAAAACTTATTTTTTGGTGCACGAACAAATAATGTATAAGCATTTTTGAAAACGTGTTCTTAAATCATCTTTGCCGAGTAGTATTCGCATTTTTCTGAATCAACGATTTTGTAAGTCGCAGGCCCGAAAAATTATTCTTTAGTGGACAAACAAATATCGTATAAGCAGTTCTAAATACGTGTTTTTGAATCATCTTTGCCGAGTGATACACGCTTTTTTTTCAATCGATTTTGTAAGTCGCAGGCCTGAGGAACTTTTTTTTTAGTGGGCGAACAAATAATGTATATCAGTTTTGAAAACGTGTTTTTCAGTCATCTTTACCGAGTAATATTCGCATTTTTCTGAATCAACGATTTTGTAAGTCGAAGGCCCGAAAACTTATTTTTTAGTGGGCGAACAAATATCGTATAAGCAGTTCTGAAAACGTGTTTTTGAATCATCTTTGCCGAGTAATATACGCTTTTTTTTCAATCGATTTTGTAAGTCGCAGGCCTGAGAAACTTATTTTTTAGTGGGCGAACAAATATTGTATAAGCAGTTTTGAAAACGTGTTTTTGGGACATTTTTGCCAAGTGATATTTGCATTTTTTTTATTCGATTTTGTATGTCGCAGGCCTTCTTATTTTGTTGGCGAACAAATAATGTATAGGCAGGTTTGATAACGTGTTTTTGAGTCATCTTTGCCGAGTAATATTCGCATTCTTTTCAATCGATTTTGTAAGTCGCAGGCCTAAAAAACTTATTTTTTGGTGCACGAACAAATAATGTATAAGCATTTTTGAAAACGTGTTCTTAAATCATCTTTGCCGAGTAGTATTCGCATTTTTCTGAATCAACGATTTTGTAAGTCGCAGGCCCGAAAAATTATTCTTTAGTGGACAAACAAATATCGTATAAGCAGTTCTAAATACGTGTTTTTGAATCATCTTTGCCGAGTGATACACGCTTTTTTTTCAATCGATTTTGTAAGTCGCAGGCCTGAGGAACTTTTTTTTTAGTGGGCGAACAAATAATGTATATCAGTTTTGAAAACGTGTTTTTCAGTCATCTTTACCGAGTAATATTCGCATTTTTCTGAATCAACGATTTCGTAAGTCGCACGCCCGAAAACTTATTCTTTAGTGGGCGAACAAATATCGTATAAGCAGTTCTGAAAACGTGTTTTTGAATCATCTTTGCCGAGTAATATTTGCTTTTTTGTTATTCAATTTTGTAAGTCGCAGGCCTGACATACTTATTCTATAGTGATCGAACAAATTATATATAAGCAGTTTTGACAACGTGTTTTTGAGTCATCTTTGCCGAGTAATATTCGCAATTTTGTCAATCAACGATTTTGTAAGTCGCAGGACCGAAAACTTATTCTTTAGTGGGCGAACAAATATCGTATAGGCAGTTTTGAAAACGTGTTTTTGAGTCATCGTTGCCGAGTAATATTCGAATTTTTTTCATTCGATTTTGTGAGTCACAAGCCTCCAGAACTTTGTTCTTTCTGGGCGAACAAATAATGTATATCAGTTTTGAAAACGTGTTTTTGGGACATTTTTGCCAAGTGATATTCGCATTTTTTTTATTCGATTTTGTATGTCGCAGGCCTTCTTATTTTGTTGGCGAACAAATAATGTATAGGCAGGTTTGATAACGTGTTTTTGAGTCATCTTAGCCGAGTAATATTCGCATTCTTTTCAATCGATTTTGTAAGTCGCAGGCCTGAGAAACTTCTTGTTTTGTGGGCGAACAAATATTGTATAAGCAGTTCTGAAAACGTGTTTTTGAGTCATCTTTGCCGAGTAATATTTGCTTTTTTGTTATTCGATTTTGTAAGTCGCAGGCCTGAAATACTTATTCTATAGTGATCGAACAAATTATATATAAGCAGTTTTGACAACGTGTTTTTGAGTCATCTTTACCGAGTAATATTCGCATTTTTCTCAATCAACGATTTTGTAAGTAGCAGGCCCGAAAACTTATTCTTTAGTGGGCGAACAAATATCGTATAAGCATTTCTGAAAACGTGTTTTTGAATCATCTTTGCCGAGTAATATTCGAATTTTTTTCATTCGATTTTGTGAGTCACAAGTCTCCAGAACTTTGTTCTTTCTGGGCGAACAAATAATGTATATCAGTTTTGAAAACGTGTTTTTGGGACATTTTTGCCAAGTGATATTCGCATTTTTTTTATTCCATTTTGTATGTCGCAGGCCTTCTTATTTTGTTGGCGAACAAATAATGTATAAGCAGTTTTAAAAACAATTTTGTCAATCAACGATTTTGTAAGTCGCAGGCCCGAAAACTTATTCTTTAGTGGGCGAACAAATATCGTATAGGCAGTTCTGAAAGCGTGTTTTTGAATCATCTTTGCCGAGTAATTTACGCTTTTTTTTCAATCGATTTTGTGAGTCGCAGGCCTGAGAAACTTATTTTTAAGTGGGCGAACAAATATTGTATAAGCAGTTTTGAAAACGTGTTTTTGGGTCATTTTTGCCAAGTGATATTCGCATTTTTTTTATTCGATTTTGTATGTCGCAGGCCTTCTTATTTTGTTGGCGAACAAATAATGTATAGGCAGGTTTGATAACGTGTTTCTGAGTCATCTTTGCCGAGTAATATACGCTTTTTTTTCGATCGATTTTGTAAGTCGCAGGCCTGAGAAACTTATTTTTTAGTGGGCGAACAAATATTGTATAAGCAGTTCTGAAAACGTGTTTTTGGGTCATTTTTGCCAAGTGATATTCGCATTTTTTTTATTCGATTTTGTATGTCGCAGGCCTTCTTATTTTGTTGGCGAACAAATAATGTATAGGCAGGTTTGATAACGTGTTTTTGAATCATCTTTGCCGAGTATTATACGCTTTTTTTTCAATCGATTTTGTGAGTCGCAGGCCTGAGAAACTTCTTTCTTTGTGGGCGAACAAATAATGTATAAGCAGTTTTGACAACGTGTTTTTGAGTCATCTTTGCCGAGTAATATTTGCTTTTTTGTTGATCGATTTTGTAAGTCACAGGCCTGAAATACTTATTCTATAGTGATCGAACAAATTATATATAAGCAGTTTTGACAACGTGTTTTTGAGTCATCTTTGCCGAGTAATATTCGAATTTTTTTCATTCGATTTTGTGAGTCACAAGCCTCCAGAACTTTGTTCTTTCTGGGCGAACAAATAATGTATATCAGTTTTGAAAACGTGTTTTTGAGTCATCTTTGCCGAGTGATACACGCTTTTTTTTCAATCGATTTTGTGAGTCGCAGGCCTGAGAAACTTCTTTCTTTGTGGGCGAACAAATAATGTATAAGCAGTTTTGACAACGTGTTTTTGAGTCATCTTTGCCGAGTAATATTTGCTTTTTTGTTGATCGATTTTGTAAGTCACAGGCCTGAAATACTTATTCTATAGTGATCGAACAAATTATATATAAGCAGTTTTGAAAACGTGTTTTTGGGACATTTTTGCCAAGTGATATTCGCATTTTTTTTATTCGATTTTGTATGTCGCAGGCCTTCTTATTTTGTTGGCGAACAAATAATGTATAGGCAGTTTTGATAACGTCTTTTTGATTCATCTTTTCCGAGTAATATACGCATTTTTTTCAATCGATATTGTAAGTCGCAGGCCTGAGATACTTATTTTTTTGTGTAGTAGTTTTGAAAACGTGTTTTTGGGTCATCTTTGCCGAGTAATATTCGAATTTTTTTCATTCGATTTTGTGAGTTGCAGGCCTGAGAAACTTCTTGTTTTGTGGTTGAACAAATATTGTATAAGCAGTTCTGAAAACGTGTTTTTGAGTCATCTTTGCCGAGTAATATTTGCTTTTTTGTTATTCGATTTTGTAAGTCGCAGGCCTGAAATACTTATTCTATAGTGATCGAACAAATTATATATAAGCAGTTTTGACAACGTGTTTTTGAGTCATCTTTGCCGAGTAATATTCGAATTTTTTTCATTCGATTTTGTGAGTCACAAGCCTCCAGAACTTTGTTCTTTCTGGGCGAACAAATAATGTATATCAGTTTCGAAAACTTTTTTTTCAGTCATCTTTACCGAGTAATATTCGCATTTTTCTGAATCAACGATTTTGTAAGTCGCAGGCCTGAGAAACTTATTTTTTAGTGGGCGAACAAATATTGTATAAGCAGTTTTGAAAACGTGTTTTTGGGACATTTTTGCCAAGTGATATTTGCATTTTTTTTATTCAATTTTGTAAGTCGCAGGCCTGAATAACTTATTCTATAGTGATCGAACAAATTATATATAAGCAGTTTTGACAACGTGTTTTTGAGTCATCTTTGCCGAGTAATATTCGAATTTTTTTCATTCGATTTTGTGAGTCACAAGCCTCCAGAACTTCGTTCTTTCTGAGCGAACAAATAATGTATATCAGTTTTGAAAACGTGTTTTTGGGACATTTTTGCCAAGTGATATTCGCATTTTTTTTATTCGATTTTGTATGTCGCAGGCCTTCTTATTTTGTTGGCGAAAAAATAATGTATAGGCAGGTTTGATAACGTGTTTTTGAGTCATCTTTGCCGAGTAATATTCGCATTTTTTTCAATCGATTTTGTAAGTCGCAGGCCTGAGAAACTTATTTTTTAGTGGGCGAACAAATATTGTATAAGCAGTTTTGAAAACGTGTTTTTGAGTTATTTTTGCCAAGTGATATTCGCATTTTTTTTATTCGATTTTGTATGTCGCAGGCCTTCTCATTTTGTTGGCGAACAAATAATGTATAAGCAGTTCTGAAAACGTGTTTTTGAATCATCTTTGCCGAGTAATATACGCTTTTTTTTCAATCGATTTTGTGAGTCGCAGGCCTGAGAAACTTCTTTCTTTGTGGGCGAATAAATAATGTATAAGCAGTTTTGACAACGTGTTTTTGAGTCATCTTTGCCGAGTAATATTTGCTTTTTTGTTATTCGATTTTGTAAGTCGCAGGCCTGAAATACTTATTCTATAGTGATCGAACAAATTATATATAAGCAGTTTTGAAAACGTGTTTTTGTGTCATCTTTGCCGAGTAATATTCGAATTTTTTTCATTCGATTTTGTGAGTCGCAGGCCTCCAGAACTTTGTTCTTTTTGGGCGAACAAATAATGTATATCAGTTTTGAAAACTTTTTTTTCAGTCATCTTTACCGAGTAATATTCGCATTTTTCTGAATCAACGATTTTGTAAGTCGAAGGCCCGAAAACTTATTTTTTAGTGGGCGAACAAATATCGTATAAGCAGTTTTGAAAACGTGTTTTTGAATCATCTTTGCCGAGTAATATACGCTTTTTTTTCAATCGATTTTGTAAGTCGCAGGCCTGAGAAACTTATTTTTTAGTGGGCGAACAAATATTGTATAAGCAGTTTTGAAAACGTGTTTTTGGGACATTTTTGCCAAGTGATATTTGCATTTTTTTTATTCGATTTTGTATGTCGCAGGCCTTCTTATTTTGTTGGCGAACAAATAATGTATAGGCAGGTTTGATAACGTGTTTTTGAGTCATCTTTGCCGAGTAATATTCGCATTCTTTTCAATCGATTTTGTAAGTCGCAGGCCTAAAAAACTTATTTTTTGGTGCACGAACAAATAATGTATAAGCATTTTTGAAAACGTGTTCTTAAATCATCTTTGCCGAGTAGTATTCGCATTTTTCTGAATCAACGATTTTGTAAGTCGCAGGCCCGAAAAATTATTCTTTAGTGGACAAACAAATATCGTATAAGCAGTTCTAAATACGTGTTTTTGAATCATCTTTGCCGAGTGATACACGCTTTTTTTTCAATCGATTTTGTAAGTCGCAGGCCTGAGGAACTTTTTTTTTAGTGGGCGAACAAATAATGTATATCAGTTTTGAAAACGTGTTTTTCAGTCATCTTTACCGAGTAATATTCGCATTTTTCTGAATCAACGATTTCGTAAGTCGCACGCCCGAAAACTTATTCTTTAGTGGGCGAACAAATATCGTATAAGCAGTTCTGAAAACGTGTTTTTGAATCATCTTTGCCGAGTAATATACGCTTTTTTTTCAATCGATTTTGTAAGTCGCAGGCCTGAGAAACTTATTTTTTAGTGGGCGAACAAATATTGTATAAGCAGTTTTGAAAACGTGTTTTTGGGACATTTTTGCCAAGTGATATTTGCATTTTTTTTATTCGATTTTGTATGTCGCAGGCCTTCTTATTTTGTTGGCGAACAAATAATGTATAGGCAGGTTTGATAACGTGTTTTTGAGTCATCTTTGCCGAGTAATATTCGCATTCTTTTCAATCGATTTTGTAAGTCGCAGGCCTAAAAAACTTATTTTTTGGTGCACGAACAAATAATGTATAAGCATTTTTGAAAACGTGTTCTTAAATCATCTTTGCCGAGTAGTATTCGCATTTTTCTGAATCAACGATTTTGTAAGTCGCAGGCCCGAAAAATTATTCTTTAGTGGACAAACAAATATCGTATAAGCAGTTCTAAATACGTGTTTTTGAATCATCTTTGCCGAGTGATACACGCTTTTTTTTCAATCGATTTTGTAAGTCGCAGGCCTGAGGAACTTTTTTTTTAGTGGGCGAACAAATAATGTATATCAGTTTTGAAAACGTGTTTTTCAGTCATCTTTACCGAGTAATATTCGCATTTTTCTGAATCAACGATTTCGTAAGTCGCACGCCCGAAAACTTATTCTTTAGTGGGCGAACAAATATCGTATAAGCAGTTCTGAAAACGTGTTTTTGAATCATCTTTGCCGAGTAATATTTGCTTTTTTGTTATTCAATTTTGTAAGTCGCAGGCCTGACATACTTATTCTATAGTGATCGAACAAATTATATATAAGCAGTTTTGACAACGTGTTTTTGAGTCATCTTTGCCGAGTAATATTCGCAATTTTGTCAATCAACGATTTTGTAAGTCGCAGGACCGAAAACTTATTCTTTAGTGGGCGAACAAATATCGTATAGGCAGTTTTGAAAACGTGTTTTTGAGTCATCGTTGCCGAGTAATATTCGAATTTTTTTCATTCGATTTTGTGAGTCACAAGCCTCCAGAACTTTGTTCTTTCTGGGCGAACAAATAATGTATATCAGTTTTGAAAACGTGTTTTTGGGACATTTTTGCCAAGTGATATTCGCATTTTTTTTATTCGATTTTGTATGTCGCAGGCCTTCTTATTTTGTTGGCGAACAAATAATGTATAGGCAGGTTTGATAACGTGTTTTTGAGTCATCTTAGCCGAGTAATATTCGCATTCTTTTCAATCGATTTTGTAAGTCGCAGGCCTGAGAAACTTCTTGTTTTGTGGGCGAACAAATATTGTATAAGCAGTTCTGAAAACGTGTTTTTGAGTCATCTTTGCCGAGTAATATTTGCTTTTTTGTTATTCGATTTTGTAAGTCGCAGGCCTGAAATACTTATTCTATAGTGATCGAACAAATTATATATAAGCAGTTTTGACAACGTGTTTTTGAGTCATCTTTACCGAGTAATATTCGCATTTTTCTCAATCAACGATTTTGTAAGTAGCAGGCCCGAAAACTTATTCTTTAGTGGGCGAACAAATATCGTATAAGCAGTTCTGAAAACGTGTTTTTGAATCATCTTTGCCGAGTAATATACGCTTTTTTTTCAATCGATTTTGTGAGTCGCAGGCCTGAGAAACTTATTTTTAAGTGGGCGAACAAATATTGTATAAGCAGTTTTGAAAACGTGTTTTTGGGTCATTTTTGCCAAGTGATATTCGCATTTTTTTTATTCGATTTTGTATGTCGCAGGCCTTCTTATTTTGTTGGCGAACAAATAATGTATAGGCAGGTTTGATAACGTGTTTCTGAGTCATCTTTGCCGAGTAATATACGCTTTTTTTTCGATCGATTTTGTAAGTCGCAGGCCTGAGAAACTTATTTTTTAGTGGGCGAACAAATATTGTATAAGCAGTTCTGAAAACGTGTTTTTGGGTCATTTTTGCCAAGTGATATTCGCATTTTTTTTATTCGATTTTGTATGTCGCAGGCCTTCTTATTTTGTTGGCGAACAAATAATGTATAGGCAGGTTTGATAACGTGTTTTTGAATCATCTTTGCCGAGTATTATACGCTTTTTTTTCAATCGATTTTGTGAGTCGCAGGCCTGAGAAACTTCTTTCTTTGTGGGCGAACAAATAATGTATAAGCAGTTTTGACAACGTGTTTTTGAGTCATCTTTGCCGAGTAATATTTGCTTTTTTGTTGATCGATTTTGTAAGTCACAGGCCTGAAATACTTATTCTATAGTGATCGAACAAATTATATATAAGCAGTTTTGACAACGTGTTTTTGAGTCATCTTTGCCGAGTAATATTCGAATTTTTTTCATTCGATTTTGTGAGTCACAAGCCTCCAGAACTTTGTTCTTTCTGGGCGAACAAATAATGTATATCAGTTTTGAAAACGTGTTTTTGAGTCATCTTTGCCGAGTGATACACGCTTTTTTTTCAATCGATTTTGTGAGTCGCAGGCCTGAGAAACTTCTTTCTTTGTGGGCGAACAAATAATGTATAAGCAGTTTTGACAACGTGTTTTTGAGTCATCTTTGCCGAGTAATATTTGCTTTTTTGTTGATCGATTTTGTAAGTCACAGGCCTGGAATACTTATTCTATAGTGATCGAACAAATTATATATAAGCAGTTTTGAAAACGTGTTTTTGGGACATTTTTGCCAAGTGATATTCGCATTTTTTTTATTCGATTTTGTATGTCGCAGGCCTTCTTATTTTGTTGGCGAACAAATAATGTATAGGCAGTTTTGATAACGTCTTTTTGATTCATCTTTTCCGAGTAATATACGCATTTTTCTGAATCAACGATTTTGTAAGTCGCAGGCCTGAGAAACTTATTTTTTAGTGGGCGAACAAATATTGTATAAGCAGTTTTGAAAACGTGTTTTTGGGACATTTTTGCCAAGTGATATTTGCATTTTTTTTATTCAATTTTGTAAGTCGCAGGCCTGAATAACTTATTCTATAGTGATCGAACAAATTATATATAAGCAGTTTTGACAACGTGTTTTTGAGTCATCTTTGCCGAGTAATATTCGAATTTTTTTCATTCGATTTTGTGAGTCACAAGCCTCCAGAACTTCGTTCTTTCTGAGCGAACAAATAATGTATATCAGTTTTGAAAACGTGTTTTTGGGACATTTTTGCCAAGTGATATTCGCATTTTTTTTATTCGATTTTGTATGTCGCAGGCCTTCTTATTTTGTTGGCGAAAAAATAATGTATAGGCAGGTTTGATAACGTGTTTTTGAGTCATCTTTGCCGAGTAATATTCGCATTTTTTTCAATCGATTTTGTAAGTCGCAGGCCTGAGAAACTTATTTTTTAGTGGGCGAACAAATATTGTATAAGCAGTTTTGAAAACGTGTTTTTGAGTTATTTTTGCCAAGTGATATTCGCATTTTTTTTATTCGATTTTGTATGTCGCAGGCCTTCTCATTTTGTTGGCGAACAAATAATGAATAAGCAGTTCTGAAAACGTGTTTTTGAATCATCTTTGCCGAGTAATATTCGAATTTTTTTCATTCGATTTTGTGAGTCGCAGGCCTCCAGAACTTTGTTCTTTTTGGGCGAACAAATAATGTATATCAGTTTTGAAAACGTGTTTTTGAGTCATCTTTACCGAGTAATATTCGCATTTTTCTCAATCAACGATTTCGTAAGTCGCAGGCCCGAAAACTTATTCTTTAGTGGGCGAACAAATATCGTATAAGCAGTTCTGAAAACGTGTTTTTGAATCATCTTCGCCGAGTAATATGCGCTTTTTTTTCAATCGATTTTGTAAGTCGCAGGCCTGAGAAACTTATTTTTTAGTGGGCGAACAAATATTGTATAAGCATTTTTGAAAACGTGTTTTTGAGTTATTTTTGCCAAGTGATATTCGCATTTTTTTTATTCGATTTTGTATGTCGCAGGCCTTCTTATTTTGTTGGCGAACAAATAATGTATAAGCAGTTTTGAAAACAATTTTGTCAATCAACGATTTTGTAAGTCGCAGGCCCGAAAACTTATTCTTTAGTAGGCGAACAAATATCGTATAGGCAGTTCTGAAAGCGTGTTTTTGAATCATCCTTGCCGAGTAATATACGCTTTTTTTTCAATCGATTTTGTAAGTCGCAGGCCTGAGAAACTTATTTTTTAGTGGGCAAACAAATATTGTATAAGCAGTTTTGAAAACGTGTTTTTGAGTCATCTTTGCCGAGTAATATTTGCTTTTTTGTTATTCAATTTTGTAAGTCGCAGGCCTGAAATACTTATTCTATAGTGATCGAACAAATATCGTATAGGCAGTTCTGAAAGCGTGTTTTTGAATCATCTTTGCCGAGTAATATACGCTTTTTTTTCAATCGATTTTGTAAGTCGCAGGCCTGAGAAACTTATTTTTTAGTGGGCGAACAAATATTGTATAAGCAGTTTTGGAAACGTGTTTTTGGGACATTTTTGCCAAGTGATATTTGCATTTTTTTTATTCGATTTTGTATGTCGCAGGCCTTCTTATTTTGTTGGCGAACAAATAATGTATAGGCAGGTTTGATAACGTGTTCTTAAATCATCTTTGCCGAGTAGTATTCGCATTTTTCTGAATCAACGATTTCGTAAGTCGCAGGCCTGAAATACTTATTCTATAGTGATCGAACAAATTATATATAAGTAGTTTTGACAACGTGTTTTTGAGTCATCTTTGCCGAGTAATATTCGCAATTTTGTCAATCAACGATTTTGTAAGTCGCAGGACCGAAAACTTATTTTTTAGTGGGCGAACAAATATTGTATAAGCAGTTTTGAAAACGTGTTTTTGAATCATCTTCGCCGAGTAATATGCGCTTTTTTTTCAATCGATTTTGTAAGTCGCAGGCCTGAGAAACTTATTTTTTAGTGGGCGAACAAATATTGTATAAGCATTTTTGAAAACGTGTTTTTGAGTTATTTTTGCCAAGTGATATTCGCATTTTTTTTATTCGATTTTGTATGTCGCAGGCCTTCTTATTTTGTTGGCGAACAAATAATGTATAAGCAGTTTTGAAAACAATTTTGTCAATCAACGATTTTGTAAGTCGCAGGCCCGAAAACTTATTCTTTAGTAGGCGAACAAATATCGTATAGGCAGTTCTGAAAGCGTGTTTTTGAATCATCCTTGCCGAGTAATATACGCTTTTTTTTCAATCGATTTTGTAAGTCGCAGGCCTGAGAAACTTATTTTTTAGTGGGCAAACAAATATTGTATAAGCAGTTTTGAAAACGTGTTTTTGAGTCATCTTTGCCGAGTAATATTTGCTTTTTTGTTATTCGATTTTGTAAGTCGCAGGCCTGAAATACTTATTCTATAGTGATCGAACAAATATCGTATAGGCAGTTCTGAAAGCGTGTTTTTGAATCATCTTTGCCGAGTAATATACGCTTTTTTTTCAATCGATTTTGTAAGTCGCAGGCCTGAGAAACTTATTTTTTAGTGGGCGAACAAATATTGTATAAGCAGTTTTGGAAACGTGTTTTTGGGACATTTTTGCCAAGTGATATTTGCATTTTTTTTATTCGATTTTGTATGTCGCAGGCCTTCTTATTTTGTTGGCGAACAAATAATGTATAGGCAGGTTTGATAACGTGTTCTTAAATCATCTTTGCCGAGTAGTATTCGCATTTTTCTGAATCAACGATTTCGTAAGTCGCACGCCCGAAAACTTATTCTTTAGTGGGCGAACAAATATCGTATAAGCAGTTCTGAAAACGTGTTTTTGAATTATCTTTGCCGAGTAATATTTGCTTTTTTGTTATTCAATTTTGTAAGTCGCAGGCCTGAAATACTTATTCTATAGTGATCGAACAAATTATATATAAGTAGTTTTGACAACGTGTTTTTGAGTCATCTTTGCCGAGTAATATTCGCAATTTTGTCAATCAACGATTTTGTAAGTCGCAGGACCGAAAACTTATTCTTTAGTGGGCGAACAAATATCGTATAGGCAGTTTTGAAAACGTGTTTTTGAGTCATTTTTGCCAAGTGATATTCGCATTTTTTTTATTCGATTTTGTATGTCGCAGGCCTTCTTATTTTGTTGGCGAACAAATAATGTATCGGCAGGTTTGATAACGTGTTTTTGAGTCATCTTTGCCGAGTAATATTCGCATTCTTTTCAATCGATTTTGTAAGTCGCAGGCCTGAGAAACTTATTTTTAAGTGGGCGAACAAATATTGTATAAGCAGTTTTGAAAACAATTTTGTCAATCAACGATTTTGTAAGTCGCAGGCCCGAAAACTTATTCTTTAGTGGGCGAACAAATATCGTATAGGCAGTTCTGAAAGCGTGTTTTTGAATCATCTTTGCCGAGTAATATACGCTTTTTTTCAATCGATTTTGTAAGTCGCAGGCCTGAGAAACTTATTTTTAAGTGGGCGAACAAATATTGTATAAGCAGTTTTGAAAACGTGTTTTTGGGTCATTTTTGCCAAGTGATATTCGCATTTTTTTTATTCGATTTTGTATGTCGCAGGCCTTCTTATTTTGTTGGCGAACAAATAATGTATAGGCAGTTTTGATAACGTGTTTTTGATTCATCTTTGCCGAGTAATATACGCATTTTTTTCAATCGATATTGTAAGTCGCAGGCCTGAGATACTTATTTTTTTGTGGGCGAACAAATATTGTATAAGCAGTTTTGAAAACGTGTTTTTGAGTTATTTTTGCCAAGTGATATTCGCATTTTTTTTATTCGATTTTGTATGTCGCAGGCCTTCTTATTTTGTTGGCGAACAAATAATGTATAGGCAGTTTTGATAACGTGTTTTTGATTCATCTTTGCCGAGTAATATACGCATTTTTTTCAATCGATATTGTAAGTCGCAGGCCTGAGAAACTTCTTGTTTTGTGGGCGAACAAATATTGTATAAGCAGTTCTGAAAACGTGTTTTTGAGTCATCTTTGCCGAGTAATATTTGCTTTTTTGTTATTCGATTTTGTAAGTCGCAGGCCTGAAATACTTATTCTATAGTGATCGAACAAATTATATATAAGCAGTTTTGACAACGTGTTTTTGAGTCATCTTTACCGAGTAATATTCGCATTTTTCTCAATCAACGATTTTGTAAGTAGCAGGCCCGAAAACTTATTCTTTAGTGGGCGAACAAATATCGTATAAGCAGTTCTGAAAACGTGTTTTTGAATCATCTTTGCCGAGTAATATACGCTTTTTTTTCAATCGATTTTGTAAGTCGCAGGCCTGAGAAACTTATTTTTTAGTGGGCGAACAAATATTGTATAAGCAGTTTTGAAAACGTGTTTTTGAGTTATTTTTGCCAAGTGATATTCGTATTTTTTTTATTCGATTTTGTATGTCGCAGGCCTTCTTATTTTGTTAGCGAACAAATAATGTATAAGCAGTTCTGAAAACGTGTTTTTGAATCATCTTTGCCGAGTAATATACGCTTTTTTTTAATCGATTTTGTGAGTCGCAGGCCTGAGAAACTTCTTTCTTTGTGGGCGAATAAATAATGTATAAGCAGTTTTGACAACGTGTTTTTGAGTCATCTTTGCCGAGTAATATTCGAATTTTTTTCATTCGATTTTGTGAGTCGCAGGCCTCCAGAACTTTGTTCTTTCTGGGCGAACAAATAATGTATATCAGTTTTGAAAACGTGTTTTTGAGTCATCTTTACCGAGTAATATTCGCATTTTTCTCAATCAACGATTTTGTAAGTCGCAGGCCCGAAAACTTATTCTTCAGTGGGCGAACAAATATCGTATAAGCAGTTCTGGAAACGTGTTTTTAAATCATCTTCGCTGAGTAATATACGCTTTTTTTTCAATCCATTTTGTAAGTCGCAGGCCTGAGAAACTTATTTTTAAGTGGGCGAACAAATATTGTATGAGCAGTTTTGAAAACGTGTTTTTGGGTCATTGTTGCCAAGTGATATTCGCATTTTTTTTATTCGATTTTGTAAGTCGCAGGCCTAAAAAACTTATTTTTTGGTGCACGAACAAATAATGTATAAGCATTTTTGAAAACGCGTTCTTAAATCATCTTTGCCGAGTAGTATTCGCATTTTTCTGAATCAACGATTTTGTAAGTCGAAGGTCCGAAAAATTATTCTTTAGTGGACGAACAAATATCGTATAAGCAGTTCTAAATACGTGTTTTTGAATCATCTTTGCCGAGTGATACACGCTTTTTTTTCAATCGATTTTGTAAGTCGCAGGCCTGAGAAACTTCTTTCTTTGTGGGCGAATAAATAATGTATAAGCAGTTTTGACAACGTGTTTTTGAGTCATCTTTGCCGAGTAATATTTGCTTTTTTGTTATTCGATTTTGTAAGTCGCAGGCCTGAAATACTTATTCTATAGTGATCGAACAAATTATATATAAGCAGTTTTGACAACGTGTTTTTGAGTCATCTTTGCCGAGTAATATTCGAATTTTTTTCATTCGATTTTGTGAGTCACAAGCCTCCAGAACTTTGTTCTTTCTGGGCGAACAAATAATGTATATCAGTTTTGAAAACGTGTTTTTGGGACATTTTTGCCAAGTGATATTCGCATTTTTTTTATTCGATTTTGTATGTCGCAGGCCTTCTTATTTTGTTGGCGAACAAATAATGTATAAGCAGTTTTAAAAACAATTTTGTCAATCAACGATTTTGTAAGTCGCAGGCCCGAAAACTTATTCTTTAGTGGGCGAACAAATATCGTATAGGCAGTTCTGAAAACGTGTTTTTGAGTCATCTTTGCCGAGTAATATTCGAATTTTTTTCATTCGATTTTGTGAGTCGCAGGCCTCCAGAACTTTGTTCTTTCTGGGCGAACAAATAATGTATATCAGTTTTGAAAACGTGTTTTTGAGTCATCTTTACCGAGTAATATTCGCATTTTTCTCAATCAACGATTTTGTAAGTCGCAGGCCCGAAAACTTATTCTTCAGTGGGCGAACAAATATCGTATAAGCAGTTCTGGAAACGTGTTTTTAAATCATCTTCGCTGAGTAATATACGCTTTTTTTTCAATCCATTTTGTAAGTCGCAGGCCTGAGAAACTTATTTTTAAGTGGGCGAACAAATATTGTATGAGCAGTTTTGAAAACGTGTTTTTGGGTCATTGTTGCCAAGTGATATTCGCATTTTTTTTATTCGATTTTGTATGTCGC